>CAJHQQ010000753.1:0-145500 GCA_905132885.1 Moricandia moricandioides
AAGGATTGTAGTTAAATAATGGGGTTTCTCTTTGCTTATCTCTTGTTTTTAAAATTGTTGTGTTATGTTATGCTGTTTTGCTTCAAATATGAAACTTTTGTCTGTCAAATCTGGACTGGTTGGCTCCTGATTTTGATTATGTTTTGCTGATTACAAAGTGGTAAGAGTGGCTAGTACGAACCAAAGTACATTTAATATTTATATTATTTCTGCATCCGAACTTTTTTTTTAATTTAAAATAAATTAAAAACTAACTATTAACTATCTATTTAGTCTATTTAAAATTATTATTTAAAGAACTTAAGAATTATTAAAATTTAATAAAATTAAAATTTTAGTTATTTTATATAAAAAATATATATATTATACATAGATAACTATAATTAAATTTTAAATGTTTAATATCTGGATCTGAATATCGAGACATAAAATTTTACTATCTGAATTTATAATTGGATCAAAATTATTATCATGATCCATGAATATCCGTTTTTCGAAGAGGATAAGATCCCGAATCGGGTAACGGATATTGAATATTAAGTTCAAGTCATAATATAATTATATTAAATAAATTACTTAAAATATTAGATATTTACAAAAATAACACCAGCGCAGACGCGTGGATCAAAGGCTAGTTCTTATTAATTTAGCAGTTGCCTCATCTTCTGTTTGTTTGCCTTGGGCCAGCCAGCTTATATCTTTGTCGAAGCATCTCTGTTATTTGTCAATGGACTGAGTTATCTTTGATTGTTTAATTATTTCTTGGGGGATTTGCTAAAAACAACCTAAAATTTCAATCTAAACTTAAAAGTGTACCCCAATTTCAATCAAATGCAAAACCAACATACAAGGGTGATAAAAATACTATTTAACCCTTATGACCAAACAAAAAACAGAAGTGTATTTTACGTTTCTATCCTTTGTTAGTCTACACGTAACAGAAAGAAGTCTACATAAATGTAGACCTCGTACGAAGTCTATTCACTCGGTAGACTTGTTATGTAGTCTACACCATAATTTTATCTAATAATTTAATTTTAAAAATGTATAAAAATAATTGTTGTAATATTTTTAACTAATCATTAATATAATGGATAATATGAAGTAAGAAAATAAAATTTTATATAATTAAACACTTTTAAGGAACATTTAGGGTTTGAGATTTTTGGTTAAGGGGTTCGTAGACATATTATAAAGTCTACATATATGTAGACTTTTTTTTCAGTCTACACACAATTTAACCTAACCGGATTTAACCAATATAATTTGATGATCAAATAAAACATTTACGGTTTGAGATTTGTGGTTAAGGGGTTCGTAGACATATTATAAAGTCTACATATATGTAGACCTTTATTTCAGTCTACACACAATTTAACCTAACCGGATTTAACCAATATAATTTGATGATCAAATAAAACATTACGGTTTGAGATTTGTGGTTAAGGGGTTCGTAGACATATTATAAAGTCTACATACATGTAGACCTTTTTTTCAGTCTACACACAATTTAACCTAACCGAATTTAACCAATATAATTTGATGATCAAATAAAACATTTACGGTTTGAGATTTGTGGTTAAGGGATTTGTAGACATATTATAAAGTCTACATATATGTAGACCTTTTTTTCAGTCTACACACAATTTAACCTAGTATATATATACGATTTCTCAAGCTTTTCAGGTAAAAAAAAAAAAACTAAACTTCGCCGTATCTCTCTCTAGGCGATTTCCGGCGAGATTTCCAGTGAAATCGATCCACGCAGTTCCCATCCGCTTCATCTATGTCTCCTCCATCACTCTGGTAAGTTAAATGTCTCTATTCTCTGTTGATAAAAAGTGACCACCTTTACCTTTTTCTCTTTTCAGATCTGAGCCGGTGACTTCTAAGGAATGGTGCTTCTCGTCCAAATCTCTGCTTCCAGTCAGTATCATGGCTTCTACTTCATCTCTCTGTTCTAGCCAGCAAGGGACTGTGCTTCATCTTCCAATGTACGTCTCTCTATCATCTCTATCTCTCATTTAACTAATAACCTAACAAGCTCATCCTTGTTTACTAACCTTTTAGTTTCTTTTGATTCAGATCTGAGTCGGTCAGTCTTAGATCCATTTCTCTAACGAGCATTGCATCCTCTCTAATCCATTTCTCTGCTTCTGGTGAGTCTACTTCGTTTTGAAGTGTAGTATGAAGTTTCGAATTTGTAGACTGAAATTTTGAATTTGTAGACTGAAACTTTGAATTTGTAGACTGATATTTTGAATTTGTAGACTAATATTTTGAATTTGTAGACTGATATTTTGAATTTGTAGACTGATATTTTGAATTTTGTAAACATATATTTTGAATTTGTAGACTTCTGATGTAAACTGATGTTTTGAATTTGTAGTACACTGATGTTTGAATTTATACGCTCTCGTGTAGGCTTCATTTTAAATTGTAGACTTCTCGTGAAGAATGCACTTATATAATTATTTGTTTGTGTCTTCTTGGTGCATGTTACAAAATGGATAAGCTTGATTTCCTATCGAGGTTGTATACTCTAGGGAGGAGCTCAAGAACTGTGAGTAACAGACGGTTGTATCAGGCTTTTGTACCAGACATATGGTTGTAACAAACTTATGTAATTTGCTTGCAGCAGACTTAAGTATTAGTCTTCTTTTGCAGAAGACTTTTATAGAAGTCTGGTACTCGACTATATATCAAAATATCATCATTTGTATCAATATAGTACTCTTCTTTCAGAGATTTTAATTCATATTCGACCAAAAGTACAATTCTAATACAATCCAGATATTTACATATTAGTCTTCCTTTATAAGAGACTTAAAAAGAAGTCTACTTTTTGTTCAAGAAGACTAAAATGTTGGTCTGCACGACAGAAAGTAACATTAGAACTTAAAGTTCATCAAATAAGACAACATCCAAAGCGACAATTTCAACAAAAATTCATCAAATAAGACAACATCCAAAGCGACAATACAGCTGATACGTTAAATACATAAGACATAAGATAACATCCATAGCAATAAGACACTATCCAAAGCAATAATACAATTGATCAATTCAACACATAAGAGATAATACATAAGACAACATCCAAAGCAGTAAGACAACACTGGTTTAACTTAGACAGTTTGGATGTGACCTGTTTGTTTGCACTGTGACAATTAACGTAGACTTACTAATATGTCTACAAATGTTTCCTAGTAATATAGCAAAATCAAAAGTATTATACTTTCATAATTACAACATTTTTTCTATCCAAAATCACTCAAACCCATTAGGATTAACTATTACACACTTTCAAACGAAAAAATTGTGAAAAGATTTAATGCATAGTACACAAATTAACTTTTAATGTAAATTTCGATATAGACTTCATGTTCAGTCTACAACGCTGTAGACTTTCTTTTCAGTCTACAACGCTGTAGACGGTCAGATAGGTCTACTGTTTGGGTTAGTTTTTGCAATTGACTATTTTACGGGTTACTTTTTATAGTTGAAAAAAAGTTGTGATTTTATTTAAGCAGACTTCGTTTTCAGTCTACAACCTCAAAAAAGTTAGTTTTCGCTATTGACCAGAATTTTTCCAGGATTTGACTTTCAGAGGTAGACTAAATATACAGTCTACATATTTTAATTTTTTTGAATGAGGTTAGTTTTGCAATTGACTATGTTTGACTTTTTAGGGGGTAGACTGAAATGAACGTCTACAGATTTGTAGACTTCGAAAGAAGTCTACTCTCAAATCCGACGAGTCAGTTTTGCATTTGACCAAAATAAAAAAATAGACTTCACGGGTAGTCTACATTTTTTTTTTCGGGAAGAGCAGACTGCATATGAAGTCTACGTATTAAAAAAAAATAAATATATTTTTAAAAAGTTTTAGTCAAACACAAAACTAACCTTTTCAACGCAGTCAAAATTTTGGTCAAATGCAAAACTGACCTCTTTGTAGACTTATGTTGAAGTCTACGGTTCGTAGACTTATGTTGAAGTCTACATATGAAAAGTCAAAAGTTCATTCAAATGCAAAACTAACCTCTTTTGCGTAGTCGTCTTTGTAGGTCTACGTACTTTTTCATTTTTTGTTGTCAAAGGTTAAGATGTAGACTGTCGGGGAAGGCTACATTACAAAAAAAAATCTGTTTAGTCAATTGCAAAACTGACATGTGCGTTGACAAGTAGACTGCATTGTATGTCTACATAAGGGCGTAGACATATAAAACAGTCTACTATCGCGACACAGATCTGAGAAACGACTTAAACCATGAAAATAGTTACCTTTTTGCAGTGTGAAGCTCGTTTCCAGCCTTTTCAACCGTCCAAACTCCAATATTGACCAAAATGAAACATTTTTGACGATTCACAAGTGAAAAAAACGAAATTATGAAGTTTATGATTATGAAAAGAGAGATTTTTAGATGGAAATGTAGAGAAAATGAGAGGAAATGAAGATTTGCTTGTTTAGAATGAGAAAAAAGTGGTTGACAATTCAATTCTAAAGCTTTAAGAGATCAAAAATGGTGGTTGAAAATATTGATGATGATGGCATAGTTGTAATTAAGAAGAAATGTTTAGGGTGTATTTGGTTTTTTGTATTTTTCGAAATTAATAAATAAATAAATAATAATGGCAAATTTGTAAATAATTCAAAAACTTATGGATATTATGGAAAATTCAGTGATGAATAGTAACTAAAAAAAAAAAGAGGTTGGTTTTGCATTTGACTTGAATTTTTAGGTTGTTTTTGAAAAAACCCCTTATTTCTTTCCGTTATGTTATTGGTACTGATTGTGTTCCATATTGTTTCTAAAACCCATTTGTTACAGGCGCAGAGACGTTATTGGAGGATTTATGCAGTGACTCTATGTAGCGTTATATTTTCTGTTTTTTCATTGTTACTGTTTCTCTTTTTTGAGCTTAAACTCCAGCCACGTCTCTAATTTCTCTGTTTTGAATCTGATATTAATGTTACCTGGTCAGGTATATTAGTTCTTGCCCTTCTCTAAGACCAGTCATGTCTGGTCTCCTCCCCCCTCCCACGTGGTCAAGTATATATGGTTCTTCCTTTTTAAGATCCTCTTCTCATCTCTCCCTAATGGCTTCTCATCTTCCTTGCCGCAATATTCCCATCTTCTTTGTGCTGCTTGAATTCCAAATCGAATGTAAGAGGTCAATCTACACTTCTGAAAAATCTCTATCACCCTTTCTAAGCAAACCCTCCTAACCTGGTTGGAAGAACAGTTTTTTTTTTTTTTTTGTAAAATGTTTGGAAGAAGAGTTATAAGTTTTATTTGTATTTAATCGCTATATGATTATTTTTTTGTTCTACGTTACTCAAGTGTATTAACAATTGTGATGTGTTTAAACATCTATGAGTTGGATTAAAATTTTGATGTGTTTACGAGTTTTAAACCTCCCTGAGTTGGATTAAGTCTTAATATAGCAATAATTTGTGTTTTGACTAACGATCACTAACTTTTATACAATGTTTGTGCACATCTCACGTTCTGTGTTTGGTATGATGAAACATTTTATTCTTAGGGTTGACACATTTAATACCTAAACGCAACACAACACTTTCTCTTAGCCATTTCATACATGTTCCCTTGTTCCTCACGCTGACTTGGGTTGTATTGTGATTTTGAATCAAAATAATGTATTATGGTTGTAACAAACTTTTTAGAGATAAATACCAAAATAGACCTAAAAAAAGTTTTTGTCCCAAAAATAGCACCCAAGGAGAAAAATGACCAAAATACACTTAGGGTTTAGAGTTATGGGGTGGGGTTTTGGAGTTGAGGTTTAAAAATTAAAAAAAAAATATTAAAATTTTCAAAAAAAAAGGTCTATTTTGGTCATTTTTTTTTCTCAATGTCTATTTTTGTGACAAAAACTTCAAAAGGGCTATTTGAGAGATTTGCCCAACTTTTTATTTGGGAAAATTATAGAAGTAGACTTTCAAAGAAGTCTACACTTATTAGCTAACAAGATAGTGAAACCAAAAATTTGATGCCAACAATGAACAACATAAGACTCTCATTCGAACACTTCTTATTTTTTTTCGTTCAAACCTTACACTTTATCATAAACTTCTTAACATTCTCCAACTACAACAACTATTCTGTCTTTCGCTTTAAAGTTAGAGAAGTAGACTTTTAAATAAGTTTACATTTATTAGCTAACAACATAGTTAAACTGAAATTTTGTAGTTCCAGATCATAACTTTCTTGTGCTATTTCAAGAAATTCACCATGTGTACAACAATCACAATATTTCATGTTTGATAAAGTTATAAACGTAGATTTACAAATATGTCTAGATTTATTAGCTAACTACATAGTCAATACTTCTTACAAAGATGTCTACACTTATTAGCTAACTACATAGTTAAACCAAAAAATTGATAGATTCATAATTATAAAAGATTATCTTTTGAAAATAGTTCAAGACCATTATGATTAACTAACACACTGTCAAACTAAAAAAAACTTGAAAATACATTATGAATAATACACAAATTCAGGTTTATAGATTTTTTGTACGTAGACTTCATATTCAGCCTACAAAATAATAGATTTCTTTTTAGTTTACGTATGTAGACTCTCATGTAGGTATACTATTCTGGTTAGTTTTTGCAAATGCAAAACCCGCGGGTTATTATTTGTATTTAAAAGAATTTGTGATTTTATACGTGTAGACTTTCTTTTCCGTCTTTTTGAAAATGTTAGTTTTTGCAATTGACCAGAATTCACCCAGGATTTGATTTTCGAAAGTAAACTCAATATACAATTCACATTTTTATGTTTTTGGAACAAGTTAGTTTTTTCAATTGACCAAGTTTGACTTTCTAAAATAGATTGAGATGAACGTCTACACATGCGTAAACTTCACATAAAGTCTACTCTCAAATCCGACGGGTTAGTTTTGCATTGACCAAAATGAAATAGTAGACTTCATATGCAATCTACATTTTGCATTGACCAAAATGAATATGAAGTCTACACTTTTTTTCTTTTGATTAATTTTTTAACATTTTAGTCAACTAAAAAACAAATTTATTCAACGAAGTCAAAGTTTTGGTCAAATGCAAAACTGGCATTTTGTAGACTTCTCTAACAGTCTCCATAATGTAGATTGACCAAAATGAAATAGTAGACTTCATATGCAATCTACATTTTAAAAAAAATTGTAGACTGAATATGAAGTCTACACTTTTTTTCTTTTGATTAATTTTTTAACATTTTAGTCAACTAAAAAACAAATTTATTCAACGAAGTCAAATTTTTGGTCAAATGCAAAACTGACATTTTGTAGACTTCCCTAACAGTCTCCATAATGTAGATTGCAGATGAAGTAAATTTTGAAAAGTTAAAAGTTTGGTCAAATGCAAAACTAACTTCTTTTTAGTTAGTCTACCTACTTTTTTTTGTTTTCAAAGGTAAATATATGACTTCCAGGAAAGTCTTTGTTACAAAAAAAAAGTTATTTTGGTCAATTGAAAAATTAACATGTGCGTTGACAAGTAGATCGCATTGTAAGTTTACACATATGCGTAGACATACAAAACAGTTTACTATCATGACACATATCTGAAAAATGAAGAAAACCATGTAAATAATTATTTTTTCTGGTGTAAAGCTCGTTTCCACCATTTTCCACCGTTCAAACTCCAAATATGAGCACAAAAACACTTTTGACGATTTACAACTGAATAAACTCAAAAATGTGAAAGTTGTTCTTATGAAAGTGAAATTTATAAGAGTTTTTCAGATGAAAATAAAGAGGAAATGAAGAATGTAGAATTTAGAAAGAGAAAAAATAGTTAGAAATTAAATTTTTGAGCGAGCTCAACAATGGTAATTCATGGTGGTCGGAAAACTGATGATAATAGTATTTTGTTAAAAAAATGTTTAGGGTATAATTGGTTTTTGGTCATTTTTGAAATACTTGAAAAATTAAATAATAAAGATAATTTTGTAAATATTTCAAAAAAATAAGGAGAGTTAAGAAATTTCATTGGGGAATAGTAATGACAACAAAGAAGTTGGTTTTATATTTGACTTGAAATTGTAGGTTATTTTGAAAAAGAACCTAATATATTTTATAATTAAAAATTATCACAACTATATAATTAATAAAATTAAATTTATAGCTGAATAGGAGCATAGCTCAGAGCGTTTAATTTTTAAAAGCTACATAGTTTGTTAAATGACAGGCGGTTAAGCAAACGGCTGAATGACAATAAATGCTAACTAATGAGCAATTGGATGTATGATAGAAATTCTTAGCTTTACGTATGTAATCTATAATAATAAATGACTACTCTTTCTTCTCCAAAAAGTAAATCAAAGCTGAACATGAGCATAGCTTAGAGCATTTGATTTTTAAAATCTATACATTTGTTTAAATGACAAGCAAAGCAAAAAGCTAAATGACAATAAATGTTAACAGATCTCTCCAACTACAACAAATCAAACTCTTTCTTTTCTTCTACTCAGTGTTTTTACACCCGACCCGGATCTTCGGTCGGACTAACAAACCTAGTGACCTGTTAAATAATCTGGTTTGAATTTTAAAAAATATCTGGTAATTAAAAACTCGATAAAACTTGTTAAAAATCGTTAAACTCGGTAACCCGACTACCGGCAAAACCACAAAGTGAACTAGTGAGTAATTTTTATTTAGTTTTTCTTAGGTATTTAAATACTTTATTAAATATATTTTGTATTCCAAATAAAGAGTTGGATTTTTATTTTTAATTGTTTAGTTTTCTCATAAAATTATGATTTTTCTGTTGTCACATATACTTTATATCTCCTCCAACTTTTATAAAAAAAATTGCTTAGTTTGTTCATTATGAATTACATTTGTTTTAGTTTTCTATTTCTATGATAGACGTAATTTTATTCTTTTCGTGAATCACATACTTTTATTTTAAATTTATTATTGAAATTAGATATCTAAGACTTATAAGATAGAAGTCTTGTTATGTACTTGTTATGTACTATATGTCTTGACTCTTAACTTCTTACAAAAAAAATATTAAATTATTTAAATTATTTTAAATATTTTATATGTAAAATGAAAATAAAAATAAAATAAAGAGACCAAATCGAATATTTCTTATATGTTTAAGAACGGTAAAAAATTTCTTATATTTTTAATAAGTAATATATATATATACAAATTTTAGTGAATGTATTAATTTGCGGTTTATCCGCGGTTGACTCAGTAACCCTGTCTTCTGAAAACTTTTTGGTTTAGTGTACAAGTCGTGTTTAAAAACATTGCTTCTAATACATGTTTAACGAAGATTTTCTTTTCAAAATCATATTCTGCAATTGGAGATCCTCGTCTGCCTCAAGAAACTCCTCTAGAGAACATAAGCCCCTTGCCTCACTTAAGACTCTTTCCTCAATTGTATTTAAAATCTACCACGTAAAACAATCAAACAACTTTTCTTAAACATAGCTCTTAGTGAGTCATTAATGGTTAATGAAAACATTATAATTACATTAAGTAATTATTGAAACACTATTATACTATTATATGTGTTTAGAAACAATATAATAATTAATATTATGTCCAGACAATATAAAACATTAGATGCAATTTTTGTAATAAAGCGTATATTAAACTTTTTCTAAATTATTTGATAAATTATATAACTAACTAAAACACTCAAATGATTTATAAAAAAAAACTTATTATACTAAAACAAAATATTAATTAATATTATGTCCAAACAATATAAACATTATAATTCACCTTTTTAATAAAAAATCCTATTAAACTTTTTCTAAATTATTTTATAAATAATATAATAAACTAAGACATTCAAATGAATAATAAAAAGCCGAAATTAAGTATTTAAAATCAATTAAATCATCAAAAATAAGCTTTCATTGTAAACTGAATATTGTATATTAATAAAATATTAAAGCCAATAAATTAACATCAAATATATTTTACAGTTAAATGTTACTAGAAATATGTATCAGATAATTAATCAAATGAATTACAGAGATCTTTAAAAAAACTATAACGAAAAGGGTTAAATAATCATAAATAAATTCAGTCTTTTATATAATCTTATATTTAAGATAAAATTAAAATAATATAATTATACTTTTCAAATAATCTAAAATAAAAATGTTTATTGATTTTTATTTTGTAAATTTGATTTTGTTAAAAGATATTTTGCTCTTTAAAATTGCGGATCATAATAGACTTTATATTATTTTGGAATTTATAATTAATTGATTTGACATTAAAAACTTTTAGATTACGCATGGAATCTATAATACAATAAATGACTACTCTTTTTACTCCAAACAACAAATCAAAGCTGATCATGAGCATAGCTCAAAGCGTTTGATTTTTAAAATCTACATATTTGTTTAAATGACAAGCGGTTAAGTAAACGACTAAGGGCGTGACTGGTTTTCCCGCTACCACCCGCAAACACAGCTTTTGCGGTTGGTAGCGGTTGTTGGCGTTTTGTAACAATCATACAAAACGCTACAAATCGCTTCAAACCGCTATAAACCTCTAAAATTCAAAAGCTGGTTCCAGCTAGCGTTTGCGGTTGCGGGCGGTAGTGGGAGGGTAAAAACATTCTTTTTTTTTCAAACTATATAAATAAAAAATATTCAATTAAAATTTTAAATTAAAATAATAGAAATACCAATATATATATATATTATATTTTAATTTCTTTTATAAAACTTTAAAGAAAAATATTTCTATATTTTTTTAAAAAATTAATAGTATAATTATATAAATATAATTTTTATATTTATTATAATAATATGATTTTTAATATTTTTATAATTATATAAAAATATTGTTCATTTATATTTAACCATTGCTGCATTTGTTAACCAGTCATAAGTATCCCGCAAACGCAACAATTTTTAACTGCTTTACCAGTCGTCCAGATCTCTTAATAACGCATAAACCACAACTACCCGCATCCGCAAACGCCCGCAGCCGCAACCGCTGCGGTTACACCAGTCAGCCCCTAAGGGCATGTGCAATGGGGGTGCTTAGTGGGTTGCTTAAGGGGTGGGCCCCACTAGCACCCCCTAAAACCACTTCTTATTTCTCTTAATTAAGCACCCCCTTTGGTTAGTTGCTTGCACTATTTGCGGGCTCCACTGACACGTAGCGACCCGCAATTGGTTCTTTCTTTCTTTTTTCTTTTTTTTTTTTAAAAAAAAATCAAAAAAAATAAAAAATAAAAAATTAAGCACCCCAATTAGGGATCCTAGGTTAAAGGTGCTCTAAATGACAATAAATGACTAACAATTCTCTCCAGCTTCAATAAATCAAACTCTTCACTAAATAACGAAACTTTTCTTTTCAAAATCATATCTACAAATGGAGCTCCTAGTCTGCCTCAAGAAGATCCTCTTTTGACTTAAAACTCTCTTCTCAATTGTATTTAAAACATTAAAACAACTTTTGTTAGACATAACCTCTAATGTGTCATTAATGAATAATGAAAGCCTTATAATTACATTAAATTAATCATGGAAACACTATTATATTATTACAGTAGAACCTATATAAATTAATACTCGATAAATTAATAATCTCTATAAATTAATAAATTTTGCCGGTCCGAACTTGAGCTAATATAAAATATAACACAAATCAACATAATAATAAAAAATAATATTTTTGAAACTCCCATGTAAATATATGGTCCCTAAAATATCATAAATTAATAAATACTATATAAGAATTTATGCATATATCTAAGATAGTCTACTAAAATATGAGTCTAATTTTGTGTATTTCTTCTTAAAATTAAAATCCTTTTAGAGCTCATCTCTAATTTTTCTTATTGCATCAAGAAGTCATAGTGGGTCTTCTCGAACTGCATCCAAAATTGTGAAGAGTTTTATAGGCAACAATTGTTTCCTTACGTGTAACTGTTTCCAAAGGTATCAGATCATCATCTTCTGGTTCATCATCAACATTAAGAACACTTGCCACAATTTCTTCTATATTTTGAACTTCTAAGCATGTAACATTTTCACCGGGATAATCGAGTAGGCTATTAACATCCATTCTATTGCGATAACCAAGATTATTGATCACAACCTTAAGTTCATGAATGTCATTTTCACTAGTGGACTCCTCTTCTAAAATTTTTGATATGCCATCTTCTGAACGGATTTTTCAGTGTCAAAAGCAATTCACTAATCTCTTGATGAACATTGACTGTCTACGCTGCTACAGAAAAATTGGTAGTGTCCAAAACATTAATCTTAGTTGGATCTGATTGTCCGAACTCATAACTTTCTAAAATTTCACGGTAAATCTTCTACGGTAATGCATCTTAAAAGCTCGTATTATTCTAGCATCTCAAAGTTGAATTTTTGATGTCATATTATGTGGCAAGAAGAGCAACTCAACATTCTGTAGTCCTTCAATATTTTTTGGATTTGTTGGACAGTTATTAACCACAAAAAAAAAAATCTTCTACCATGCATTTTCTTATCAAACCAGTGGATGTACTCTTCAAAAATAACACTTGTCATCCAAGCTCTTTTGTTGGCACGGTAGTGACAATTCATGTTTATGTTGATATTCTTAAAACAAGGTTGTTTTGCATATTTTTCAATACTCCATAGGTGAATGTTTTCCGAACCATCCTCATTACAGCAAATAACAACAGTTAGTCTTTCTTTATATTGCTTGTTTCCTTCAAAGTGTTTTGTAGAAAGAGAATGATCAATTTGTAACTTGTAAAACAAACCAATATCGTCCACATTAAAAACATCATTTTTAGAGAACTTATCTATTTTTTCCCTAGTAGTCTCTAGTTTCTTCTCCATGTTTTCTATATTAATTGAACTACTTTCTCCAAAACGAGGAAATAATTTGATACAATGCCATAACTTAAAGTTTTCAAGCCCGCCCAGAGAAAGATGATGTTCAAATTCTGGTTGAAGGTATACAATTTTGATTATCTCTCTTACCTTTTCTAAAATTAGCTCGCCAGTCATTCAGACGATCTTGATATCGAAGAAACCACTCAAAAATAACTTTACCATATCTGGATATTTTGCTGGTTTGTGCCGCTTGATATCTCTTCCTCCTTCCAAGCTGGATGAAAAGACTCAAATGATCGCTTGACTGTGTTTGAAATTGTACCTTAACTGATTTTTAGATGGAACTTTTCTTCAAGCCACAATTGGAGATCTCTTTGTATACATAAAGTATGATTTTTCTTATACTCGCATCATTCTTTGCGTATTTTATCTGTCATTATTGATTTTACAATATTTTTAATATGAGAAGACATTGTTGAAAGCTTAGCAAAGTAGAATAAAAGTGAATTTTTGTTTGATGCTTTCCAATTTACATGACATATACAACGGTATATACAATAATTTTCTTAAAGCAACAAAAATGAAATTTAAATGAGAAAATATGAACACTATTTTAAACATGAAAATATGTAAATGTAAGAAAAAGACAATTAATTTTAAATAAAAGAAAAACATAGAAGAATATACATTTACAGATAATTTCTTACTCAAATAAAAGGAATATTTGAAAATTTGTTAAACTTCACTATATATCTATAAATTAATATCTTTATAATTTTTTAAAAAAAAATCAAAGTTCAAAAATTATTAATTTATAGAAGTTCTACTGTATATATGTTTGTTTCTAGACAAAATAATAATTAATCTTGTGTCCAAACAATTTAATACATTAGGTTCTACTTTTTAAATAAAAAATTCGAAATTATCTGATAAATTATATAATTACATAGAACACTCAAATTATTTATAAAGAATCTTATTATACTACTATCTATGTTTTCAAACAAAATAATAATTAATCTTCTTTCCAAACAATATAAAATATTAGGTTCAACCTTTTAAATAAAATAATTCTATTAATCTTTTTCTAAATTATTTGATCGATCATATAATTAACAATAACACTCAAATGATTTATAAAAATACAAAATAATTATACTAATCAATTAAAATTATCCAAAATAAAATTTCATATTAAACAAAATATTGTATACAAATAAAATGTTAGAATCAAAAACTGACATCAAATATATTTTATGATTAAAAATTTATCAGAATTATGTATCATAAAATTAATCAAATAAGTTACAACAATTTAAAAAATATTATAACCAAAAGGGTTGAAATAATTTTAAATAAAATTAATTAAAATTTTATATAATTTTTATATTTAATATAAATAGAAATAATTATATTCTATTCTTAAGTAGCTGAAATAAAAATGTTCAAAGATTTGGATTTTATAAATAAGATTTTGTTAAAACATATTTTTGCGTTTTACAAGTGTAAATCATAATCTAGTATGCATATATAATACATCGACGATATAAACACAAATCACTAGACTAGCATCTATGTCATCGAACATGCATTACCTTATCCATCACAATATCTTAAGTTAGGTTTTTGTTTTTGTTAAACCTAGTTGTAAACATTTATTATTCTAGGATTCTTTAATCAAGTAAGTTTGTAAATTTTATGACTGGTTGTTGACATTTTCATTCATATAAACACAATTTCAAGCTAGTGTGGATATATCAATACATTCTTAAAATCCTCTTATATACAACAACAAATTCAGATAACGTTTAAAATAAACATAAAAAGTCAGAGATCAAACAGAATCCATTAAAATTTGTTGTATGTCTTTGATTGAGATGGCTCAGTGGAAAAGTGAGAAAAAAAAAACAAAAGAAGCATTAGATCAACTAGAACCACGAATTAAAAAGTGACTAGTGTGTAGCTTTTTGGTACATGCGAGCTTTTGAACTTGCAAAACCAACAAACAACAAAATATGTTTTATACCAAAAGTTTTGGTGAAACAAAATCAAAAATCAAAAAGTTGAAGTTGCCCATACAAAATTTTGCATAATAAGTATGGTTTTCTATTCAGTTTGCCCTTTTGCATGTCCCTTATAGATTCATCTGTCGTATTTTGTGAGAAGACAACTCAGAATATGTAGTTCCAATATAATGTGACATCAAAGAAGTTGAAATTCATTCATAGTGGTTTTTTATAAAGAAAGTTCATCGATTGGCTTTGGCAATTGGATTTTCATGGCATGGTCCAATACTCCAATTATTAAACTTGTTCATCGTCTTCTTCTGACAAGTTGCTATACTCTTTTGTCATTTTGTAAGTGAGAAAAGGAATACTATTCAGACTTACCAACAATTTGTTATTGGAATTGTGATATGTCAACTTAGCGCTCACTCAGTCAATGCTGATATGTTTACACATGAAACATAGAGTGGGACTTACATGGCCCATAATTTCAAATCATAAATATTTATTATATTATATATTTAATTAAAAATAAAGCATATCAAACTAAAAGTTTCTACAAATAAACTAGTTAAACTAATATATAATATAGAAATTCAAAAAAAAATATATGTAAAGGAGTTATTTATTTTCACATATATATATAACTGTTGTAGCACAAAAACTGCATAAGTATTATACTTTGTAATATTAAAATAAATACATTTTTGAATTTTGTATGGGGTAGGCAAAATGCCAAATCTCTCAAATAGTCATTTTTAAGTTTTTATCACAAAAATAGCTTCAAGAAAAAAATGACCGAAATAGATTTTTTTTTTAATTTTGAAATTTTGTTTTAATTCTTTTTAATTTTAAACATCACCTCCAAAACACCGCTTCACAACTCTGAACTCTAACTCTAGATTAGTTAACCCGATGGGAATAAATGTATATGTATACCCTTTAATAAAATTTATTTTAAAAAACTATTTTTATGACAAAATTTAAAAAGGGTTATGCTAAATTACTTCTCTATGCAAAATTAGGATCCTTTGTCCTCAATTCAATGCAAGTTGTAATCAAGTTGTCATGATCTCCAAAACACAAAGCACCATATCATCTAGCAATTTGGCATATGGGGGGGTGGGGGGTGGGGGGATTATATTTGCATTCGTGTGTGCACGCTTAATTTGTTGATATCTATGTCGACTCTACGCAAAATCATACCAGTTAGTGATTCGGTTATGTAGCAGAAAAAAACTCATGAATTCTATGCTTAATTCTAAAATAAACAATTCATCGTTAATTATTACTTCAAAAAATAGAGAAAAGATCATAGCATTCTATAGTAGTTTCTGGTTTTTGTAGAGTTAGAGAATATGAATATATTTTGTGTTATGTCCTAATGATTTACAAGAAAGTTGTATATATACAAAAGATTTTGACATATCTCAATAAGAAATAGAAATTATTTAAACCTTATGATATATGTCTAAACCATATAATCTTATTAGAGTAGCTCCAACCATGAGATGTAAAAAAGTTTCTAACAAAATAATGTAATAAAAATAAATAAAAAATAAAATTTAAATGAATAATTATAGAATCGATTGCAAAAGAAGTTCATAGAACTCCTTTAGAACCTTAGTAACATGACATATGTCATCTTATAGTTGACCAAGATTACTATTAACAAAATGAAAATTCTTACACTTTAAACTTAAATTATATACTTTATATGATATTAAAAACATTTGATTTTTTTCATAAATATTAAAATAAAATCATCTTTGTAACAAGATCCATTATTCATATATTATATATTGATACTAATTTAAATTGAAAGGATTGAAGTTTAATATAATATGGTATATTAGGTTTTTGGTTAAGGCTTAGCTAATTATAATTTGGCAAAAATTTGGCAAATTATCAAGTGAAGATCAAGGCTTAGTTAATTATAAATTGGATTATGGTTTGATGTTTTTTTAATCATTTTAGGTTTGTTTTTATAAGTTGTTCTGTAATTTATGTGTTTGTGTTATTTAAAATATTATAATTATTTTATTATATTTTAGTTTAAGATAAGTGTTTTTTTAAAGGTTCTAAACAAAGTTAGATTAAAATTAAATAAAATAATAATATTATTATTATAATGCTAAAAAAACTTAACAGATGTCTACCGTTGGAACTAACAAATTAAATGGAATTTTTTATCTTAAACACTTAACTTAGTAATATTATACTAGTGAGATACTTAGTGAGTATCTCACCATTAAAGTTGCTCTTATAATAGGATTATATAACAATATTTAGTTTGGGCTTCATAGACTTCATTGCTTTATTTCTTTTTCGGACTTCAATAGTCTATAACATATGTTCCGCACGATACACATCTTGCTCTCTAATATATCTCTAATACTCTCTTCCACATGACAAAAGTGGGATGCAACACGCAAATTTGTAATCACAAAGTAGACTTCATATGTCGTAGACAACTATGTCGAGGAAATCAAGTCAATAGATTCTTTCAGGTAAAAACTTCAACTTAAAGAGGGAAAGATGAAAAATTCAACTCATCTTTAGTTTTGATAATGGGAATACATTCCGTAGACGCAACTACAACTAAAAGAACAATTGTTCTTATCTCGAAAAGTCCATAACTCAGACCAAACAACTTGACCTAAAAACTCTAGAATTTTACTAGAACTTTTCCATAATAGTCAAACTATAGCTAAAATATTCAAAACTACAAAACTCTAAATCCTAAACTTTAGAAATCTTTTAACAAAAATAACCAATGTAAAACCACAAACTCACAAACCCACTAAGACTTTTAATAATTCTTGCACTCATCCGACCAAACCAATAATATTTTAACTGAAATCTTATTGACTTAACCTAAACGTACTAAAACTAAACCTTAATAATATTATAATAAGTAGAAACCAAATCATATTGTGACAAATTCTTCACGTATTCTTTAAGTAAGAACTTGACGTTTTCTTTCTGTTGCGTCTTCGTCCGGGTCTTCACCGCCGGTATCACCATCTCCTTCATCGTCAACGATGATAAGCATCATCAAAGCTTAAAAATTATAAAAAAGAAAACCTTAATTTTGATCCTGATAATGAATGCTCTGATACCATATAGAACTAGAATTAGAGAATATGAATATATTTTTTTTTTGTGTCCTAATGACTTGTAAAAAGTTGTATATATACATAATATTTAGACATCTCAATTAGAAATAAAACTTATCTAAATTTTATGATATATATATATAAATTATCTATTTTTTATCAGATAAGATTATATAATGAAGTTCACGTCATATTTGTATTTCAACGGTCTATAACAGATGTTCCGCAAGATAAACATCTTGTTTTCCAATATATTTCTAATAACTTTTTGTTTTACACTGTAGAAAGTACATTTACTTTGTCTAATCCAATTTTTTTAGAAGATTGACCTCTAGTGAAATAAACTATCTATATGAAGTAGAATATGTAAATAATAAAAGTAAAATATCTATTACCCAATTATTCTTACTTATCCATATAATACTTTTACTAAACCAATCTCTACATTACTAAAAATCAAAATACCCAAAATCATATTACTTATTTGGTCTAAGCAAAGATGCTGCCAAAAAAACTCGTATGTGGAAGTTTTGAAGGACAAGCCGTGTTGATAACGTATATTGATATTTTATCTAATTTTTCATATATATTAACCTAACGAGATGTAGTAGTTAATCTATCGAGATTAGTGTTCATTCTAAATTTCAAATCAGTGCTATTATGGACGTACATGTATATCAGACCATGTTGTAGTTTTGCTGAGATATGCTTGTCATGGGAAAGCTATGACATAAGATCATAAATTTATAACTAATTTATCTCATAAAACTAAACTTATTCATGATGGTCTATGTGAAATGTTAGGGTTTTGTTAGGTTAACTTAAGAACCAAGTAACGTTTGATCTAGAGCTAAAACCTTTAGAACTAAAGACACAAGCAATTTAACGAGTTCCCGACCTTTAACCGGTACGTCTCGTGGGAGATCTCTTGCTCCCAAAACTTCACTAGATCAAGAGAGATAATTGTACAACCACTTAGAGAACACAAACAATCGTTAAGAAGATCAAATAGTCTTAAGCCTAAGCTATTTATCTTTATTGTTGTCTCCTCCTTGTAGTTCTTGTACCTTGTAGAGACAAAGCTTTATTCCTTGTGACCTGGTGTATTTGTCTCCTTTGCTTCTCACAAAAAACCCTTACCTTAAACCTAACCATGCATCATATATATACATGTGATTAAGGTGCTGATCATATGGGCTTACTGGACCAGCGTGTGTGCTGCATGTCCTCAGCCCACTGCCTTGACGAAGTCCATTCTCCACAAATCTCCACCAGTATGGGCTTCGAGTTGTTGGCCCATTTTCACGAGCAAAACCCTACTCCAGTCTCTCTCTGAAACATTTCTTCCGTCTCTCCAGAAAGCTTGTCTCTCTCTCTCTCTTTCTTTCTCTCGAAGCTTCATCCTTTCTCCGAGAAACTCCTCTCCTCCTTCTCGGTTTCTTCCGTGTCTTCACCGCAAAGCTTTCGGTTAGCTCAGCTCTCGATTGACTCTCTCCTTCTTACCTTTCGGTCTTGAGACTTCACGGAGACACAATCTCAAAGAAAACACATCTCCGCTTTTTTTTCCTCTTGCATGTCTCCTCTGTCGCGTGGCCGTTCTTCTTCCGACACAGCCATGAGCTCCACCTCGCCAAGCTCCACCTCTCCAAGCTCCACCTCTCCGATATTCTCCGGTAAGGTTCATACTCCAATAGAACTCTTTGCATGTAACCGATCTATCTAGATCTAACATGACTTGTGTTTCAGGTGTTGATTTAACCCCAACGGCGACTCCTTCCTCGATCTATCGGCTGAACAACCATTAGGCCGGTTAAGATCCTTGAACCGCCTTCCATGCTTTGAGCTCAGGTAAGCTCTTCCTTTGTTTATACTTACCTGCATGTCACCGATTTGCTCAGAAATCATTTTAAACAATTTTTTTTTAAAAATTGTTGTGAGTATGGTGACGGGTCTTCAAGACGATCCAGCTAGCCCCTGCTACCCGATCCTGGAACCGATCTACACCGATGCCTCTTCCTTTTCACAGATGAGTTTCCAAGCTTCTAAATATACATATGTATATAAAACTTGACAATCTCCTCTTCTTTCTGTTTTAGTAAAATGACTCCAACTTGTTTTCTTTTGCAGTTTGCATACCGATGTAACAAATCTGAGGACATACGTTACTCCACCTGAACCGAGTACACTCTCGGCTCGTGTAATGCTCCAGGTAACTTTTACTCAGTGTTCATGTTGACTTAGTTTTCTTGGGTGAATACTAACACTGTTTGTGTTATTTTGCGAGGCTAATAAGTGTCAACACAAGTTACCTGGAGCTTCCTTCTTTAGTGGACATTCAAAAGTTCACAGCAGAGCTGGAACTTCTGACCAGGTACCGACTTAGTTAGAAAATTTGCAGGATTGACGGTAGTGTGTATCTTGCTTAGGGTAATGTCACCTGCTGCTACTAGGTCTCGAATGAAATGGAACTTAGTATCTATGTGTTTAGTCCTTTCATGATGAACCGGATTTTTTGCTAGGGCTAGTGCACTCTGTGAATCACAATTGAGTTTGATATTGTCTTGCTTGAAACCTAACTCTGAACATAACCCTTTTAGCCAAATTGCTTCTTTTGCTGCCTCGTTGATTGCCATATACTCTGCTTCCGTAGTAGATAATGCAACCACTGATTGTAGACATGACTTCCATGAGATAGTATTCCCTCCAATCTGAAATACATAGCCTGTAATTGAACGCCGCCTGTCTATATTTGTAGCATAGTCTGAATCTGAAAAACTTTCTAGGTTGAACGTAGAATGTTTCCTAAATGTTAGGTTTGAATTCACTGCACCCTTTAGATACCGTAAAACTCATTTAACTGCTAGCCAGTGATCCCTTCCTGGTTTACTCATGAACCGACTGATGTATCCTACTGCAAATGCTAGGTCTGGTCTTGAACCGACCATGACATACATCAGACTCCCCACGGCACTCGCATAGGGAATTCTTTCCATATGCATTTCTTCTTCTTTCCATTCCTGATCAGTAAGACTCCTTAGTTTAAACTGTGACGTTGTAGGAGTAACTACCGCTTTAGCTTCTGTCATTCCAAACGTTCTTAGGACCTTTTCCATGTATTTGCCTTGGGACAATACTAACGTGCCTTTCTCTCTGTCCCTGATTATGTCCATGCCCAATATTCTAGAAGCCTTTCCCATATTTTTCATTTCAAACTTACTGTTAAGCTTTTCCTTTAACTCCTTGATCACATTCTTGTTCCCTGATGCAATTAACATGTCATCAACGTATAGGAGTAGGTAGATGGCTTTGCTAGTTTGAATATCCCTCATGTACACACACGGGTCCTTGTTACTTCGTTCAAATAACTGATCCTTCATGAACGTGTCGAATCGTTGGTTCCATCTCCTTGGAGACTGTTTCAAACCATATAGGGACTTCCTTAGTAGGCAAACCTTGTTCTTTGTCCCTGGTTTTATGAAACCTTCAGGTTGAGTCATGAGAATCCTTTCCTCTAAACTTCCATGTAAGAATGCGGTTTTGACATCCATTTGTTCCAGTTCGTAGTCTAGGTTTACCACAACCGATAACATAAGCCTTATAGAGACATGTTTTACAACTGGAGAAAAAATCTCATTGTAGTCAATTCCTTCGGTCTGTGAATATCCTTTAGCTACTAGTCTTCCTTTATACCTTTCATCTTCAACTCCTAGAATTCTTGGTTTTAACTTAAAGATCCATCTGCATCCAATAAGTTTTGCATTCTTTGGTTTGTCAATGAGGTCCCATGTTCGGTTCTTTCTGTGTGACTCCATCTCTTCCTCAGCTGCCGTCTTCCATTTCTTCTTTTGCATGCTTTTCATTGCATCAGAATAGGATTTAGGTTCATCTATTTCCAAGTCCTCGATAACATTTAGCGCGTAAGCTACGAAATTTCCATCTTCATATCGGGACGGTGGTCTTATGTTCTTTCGCCTTTCCCTATCTCGTGCAAGCATGTAGGTGTCAGAAAAGTTATCACTATCAATGTCACAGTCATGATCTTGATCACTTGTATTTCCAGAGCTTTCTGTTGATGATTCTTCTCCACCTTGATCATGTGTGGCTTCTGACTCTGATGAGTGAGAAGGTCCCTTGATCAAATCATCACTAAAAGACACTTTCCTATTGTCCTTTTGTTCACGCTGGTTTTCATTAGTGACATTAGGATTATTTTCTTCCTTGATCATAGTGTCTTTGTAGAACTCTTCCTCATTGAAAACCACATTTATACTTGTTCTCCATTTCCCTTCTTAAGGTATCCAAACCCTATAGCCTTTAGTTCCCGTAGGATATCCCATGAAGATTCCTTTAAGGGCTCTAGGTCCTGTTTTCTCTTCAGCTATGTGCACAAAGGCAGAACATCCAAATGTTCTAAGATGTCCCAGCTCTGGTTTTGTTCCCGACCAAACTTCTTCGGGTAACTTGAAATCCAGTGTAGAGTTTGGTGTTCGGTTAATCAAGTAGATGACTGTAGAAGCTGCCTCTGCCCAAAAACTTTGATCTAGACCTGATTCGGTTAGCATACATCGTACTCTGTCCATAATGGTTCGGTTCATCCTTTCTGAAACCCTATTTTGTTGTGGGGTATAGGTACATGTCCTATGTCTTTTAATTCCAGCTTGTTTGCAATAATCGTCAAACTGTTTATTACAAAACTCCAATCCATTATCTGTTCTCAAGCACTTGATCCTCTTTTATGTTTTAATTTCAACTTCAGCCTTCCACTCCTTGAACTTAGAAAATACCTCATCCTTGGTCTTCAGAAAGTAGATCCATACCTTTTTCGAAAAATCATCGATAAAGGTCACAAAATATTTGCTTCCACCAAGGCTGTCCGGTGTTGATGGTGAACCCCATAGGTCTGAGTGAACATAATCCATAATTCCTTTAGTCACATGTTTAGCCTTAGGGAAACTTTGCTTATGTGACTTTCCAATTATGCAATGTTCACAGAAATCCAATGTCTTAACCTCCTTGTCAGTGATATATCCATTTTTGACGAGTTCAGTCATGTTCTTGAGACTCATATGACCGAGGCGAGAATGCCAAACATTAGTCATATTTTTTTCAACTCTTGTGAGGTTGGCTTCTCCTTTAAGTACGGTTCCTTGAAGATAGTATAGTCCCTGATGATATTTTCCGGATATAACTGGTTTATCATCTTTGTAGAAATTAACCATGAGATCCTTTTTCTCATTATCGACATCCTGCTGTTTCTAGCATTCCATAAGAGATTAAATTCCTGCTCATACCTGGCATATACCTAACTCCTGTTAAGATTACCGTAGAGCCATCCATGTTTAGGATTTTAATTTTCCCAATTCCTGTGAGTGTTATTTGCCATTAACACTTTACCTCCCTTGAATTCTTCCAAGTCGAATAAGAAACTTTTGTCAGGGGTGATATGGAATGAGCATCCTGAATCCATTACCCATTCTTCTTTAGTGTCCAGCGTACTGACTGTTAATATCAAGGGTTCTTTTGATTCAGATGCTGCTACATTAGCCGAGTCTTGACTCTTGAAAGGTATCCTGTCAGGGCATTCACGCTTCCAATGACCTTCTTTGCCGCATATGAAACAACCTTTGTTTTTATTCTGTCTAGGTCGTGACTTAGATCTTCCAAAACGACTCTTGGACCTTCCCTTGTAATTTCTTCCATTGTTCTTATCCAAGCGTCGATTTGTCCTACCTCTTTCTACCATTAGTCCTTCTCCACCCGACCTTGTGAACCTTCCACTCTCGAACAACTCTCTCTCTTTAGACCTTGCAGCTCCAGTAACCTCATTTAGGCTTAGTGTGTCTCTCCCATATTTGAGAGTTTCCTTGAGTTGATCATACTTACTCGGTAGTGAGCTTAGTAATAGAATTGCTTGTACTTCCTCTGAGACTTCCACTTGTAAATTGCTCAAGTCTGCGACTAGTTTCAGAAAGTCGTCCACGTTTTCATCGATTGTTTTTGAGTCAGTCATCTTGAAGGTGTAGAACCTGAGTTGTAGATATATCTTGTTAGGTAATGACATTTATGTGTATATTTTGTCTAAAGTACTCCACATTGCTGCTGTTGTTTCACAATGTTTGATTTTCCTTAAGACCTTATTCCCAACGTTTAGTACAATCAAATCCTTAGCTTTCTCTGACTTCTCGAATTTCACTGGATCCAAAATTGATTTTGATTCGACAATTCCTGCTAACCCCTTACCAGTATCCTTCATAGCAGAATCGGGATCATCTTTGGTGTCGGATCCATCCTTTTGTAGATATTCATCCGTAAGGATGGACTTTAAACCAAGTACCCCAAAGTGAGCTAGCATGCGCACCTTCCATAGGGCAAAATCCCATGTGCCATCAAAACGATCCACTTCAATACGGGTGTTAGACATTGCTCGTAGTTTTGACGAACAATGACTCCCTCTCTCTCTCCCTTCCTAAGCAACCTTGAGAACCTTGCTCTGATACCACTTGTTAGGGTTTTGTTAGGTTAACTTAGGAACCAAGTAACGTTTGATCTAGAGCTAAAACCTTTAAAACTAAAGACACAAGCAATTTAACGAGTTCCCGGCCTTTAACCGGTACGTCTCGTGGGAGATCTCTTGCTCCCAAAACTTCACTAGATCAAGAGAGATAATTGTACAACCACTTAGAGAACACAAACAATCGTTAAGAATATCAAATAGTCTTAACCCTAAGCTATTTATCTATATTGTTGTCTCCTCCTTGTAGTTCTTGTACCTTGTAGAGACAAAGCTTTATTCCTTGTGACCTGATGTATTTGTCTCCTTTGCTTCTCACAAAAAATCCTTACCTTAAACCTAACCATGCATCATATATATACATGTGCATCATATATGTACATGTGATTAAGGTGCTGATCAAATGGGTTTACTGGGCCAGCGTGTGTGTTGCCTGTCCTCAGCCCACTGCCTTGACGAAGCCCATTCTCCACATGAAAGATGCTTTCCAAAAAAAATCGATGGTCTATGAATTGAAAAATGGGAAATTTAAGTTCTACCACAAGTTTAATACTACTTTTCAAATTTTTCATTAATAAATGACTATTTCAAAAATACCCTAAACTTATGATGAAAATAAACTAAACTAATTTTTTAAATATTTATAAAATAGTTAGAAATTCAATTCCACATCTTTAATACTAAACCTTAAACTATAATCACCAAATTTTAAATCCAAATGTTAATATAATTTTGATTGAAAATATTATTGAAAAGTGGTACTTAAACTTGTGGTATTTTTAACAATTTATATTTAAAAATCTGTCATAAAATTGTATTCTTTTCGCAATTCAGTTATGGATGGTTACTTGGTTATTGTACATATCCTATACTGTAGTACAAAAACAAATTAGAGTTTTCCACACACTCCAATGATTAGTCAACACTTTAATCTAAGGTTCTCCCATTGTAGAAAAAAGAGTATCATAATCATAATAAACATCTGTCGGCTAAATCGATAAGATATGTCCCAGTTACATGTCAAAGTCCACGTCCACGTCCACGTCCACGATAAGCTGATAGCTCCATATGGTGTGTATATACACACCTACTTAAGATGTTATATAGTTTACTTTCTGTGTCAAAAAAATTACATTTCAATTCACTATTCGTGCCGTCCACTTTTTTTAAGCAATATATTTAAATTTTATTTATTTTCTAATGATTAGAAAGTTCTAAACATCCGTACATTGCGAGGCAGTTTAAACTCTAAATCTTTTATAAAGAATATTTTTATAACATTTAACAATTTCTATTAGATAATCTAAAAGTTTTAGTTGATAAACAAAGTGTGCATTTAAAACTCCTAACATTCAGGACCAATAGAAGTTATGTTGACTAGTTTTAATTTAGCCAAAAGACTATTTGGTTAGGGAAATAAATATGCCAGGTCGATACAGACTTTCTTACCAAAGATGAATCATAGTCAAATTCAATAGAGCTGGCAACAGCAACTTAACAATGAACCTAGACATTGCGCTAGAACTAACCATGCATCCAATTGTACAAAAATAGAATATCGAATCAAAACGTAAATCTATTTATAGAAATAATAAAAAAAAGAATCTGCAATGACTGTGAAATATACCCTGTAAGATAAGACTTTTCATCTCGTCCTATATAAATATTGCATCTTCTCAAATGACTCTATTCACAACTTTCTCTCTAATCGCGAGCTAGGGCTTGTCCAAGACCTTAACACGAGTAGAGTTCACCAAGTAAGTTTCCCAAAGGTGTTGATTTAGATTCTAGTCTATACAATCTACAGTTGACTAATAAGTTGAAGATTCAGAATTAATAGATATAAATCTTTATTGCGTCAAGAATATTCAAAAACCGTTTCAAAAAAAATTCAAAGGGTAGAGAAAACCGATCCTTTATTTACGGCATCCTCAACTTTAATTATAGTAAAACGGTAAAAAAAAAAAAAGATCGTGTGGTGTAAGTTTGTCTTTAAGTTTTATATTTTATATATTAAGAGAACACTCATACACAGATGCATTTGGAGAGGGGAAGTAATAAGAAAACGTTATTCGTAATCTTTAATTTTTCAGGCTCCTTTTTAGAAATTCCGACCGGTTATCGAGGACTAGAGTTCCGGTCACCGTCGCCGGAAACATCTCGGTTTAATCACAAACCATCGTGAAGGACGGGAAAAAGAAAGCTTGAAGATTAAAGAAAACAATGACGAGCGTTTTCGACGAACCCAAACCCTCCGGGGACAACCCTCACGAGTCCAAAGTCGTTATCCACGGTAATGTGGTTTATTTCGGTTTATACCGGTTCTTATTCTTATTACCGTTGTTTAACCGGTTAAGAGATTTTTGGGATTGGATTTGACGTGCAGGAGAAGAAGAGGAGGAGAATGATAGTCCAATTGAAGAAGTCCGGTTAACGGTTCCGATAACCGACGATCCAACACTACCGGTTCTAACGTTCCGAACATGGACTCTAGGACTACTCTCTTGCATATTACTAGCGTTCGTGAACCAGTTCTTTAGTTTCCGGTCGAACCAGCTTTGGGTGTCTTCGGTTGCGGCTCAGATCGTGACTCTCCCCTTAGGGAAACTCATGGCTGCGACGCTTCCGACAAAGAAATTTGGGTTTCCTGGCACGAACTGGTCGTGGTCGTTTAACCCTGGTCCGTTCAATGTGAAGGAACATGTTCTTATCTCGATATTTGCTAATACCGGTGCTGGTGGAGCTTATGCGACGAGTATTATAACCATTGTTAAGGCTTTTTACCACCGTCAGCTCAATGTCGCCGCCGCTATGTTGCTCACGCAAACCACTCAGGTATTAAATGACACCGTAACTGTTTTCCTTTTTTTATGGTTGAATACAACAATATTTATTATTTTTCTTCTAAAAGTCAAATTATTTTAATGGATGAAAAAGACAATCTTTATGCTTCTTGATTATTTAAAACTTCTCTTTTATGGGTGAAATACCAAAGAAATTTGTTTTTAAGAGAAATACCATCTATAGCACACTTGTTTTTATTTTTATTTTTGTGAAATACCAAATAAATTTAATTTTTATTTCTTGATATTATATGTTTGCATGTTCTGATAATAAAACTACTCTTGTGGGTGAAAAAGACAATCTTCTTTTTTTTTCTTGGTAACAAACAATCTTTATGCTTCTTGATTACTTTCTCGCACGTATACAAATTTAAAAATAAAATATTTTGGGTAATCGTTTCAATACCAAAACGAACCAATATTTTCATGGTTCTTGATCTTTGACAATCATTTTCTTGCAGTTGTTGGGATATGGATGGGCTGGAATCTTCAGGACGTTCCTCGTGGAATCTCCTTATATGTGGTGGCCATCGAACCTGGTTCAAGTCTCACTCTTCAGGTTTGTTTCAATCCCATCTATCGACTGGTTTATGACTCTTTCATCTCCAAGTCTCTCAACTCGGTTTTGCATTTTGATTGTGTAACAGAGCATTGCATGAGAAGGAGGACTTACAAAAAGGACAACAAACAAGACTAAAGTTCTTCCTGGTTGTATTCGGTGTGAGCTTTGCTTACTACATCATCCCTGGTTACCTCTTCCCTTCCATCTCCGCAATCTCATTCGTTTGCTGGATTTGGAAAAGCTCTGTGACCGCTCAGATACTCGGTTCGGGGCTCAAGGGTTTAGGCATTGGTTCGTTTGGTCTTGACTGGTCAACGGTTGCTGGTTTCTTAGGCAGTCCATTGGCTGTTCCGTTTTTCGCCATAGCCAACTTCTTTGGTGGATTCTTCATCTTCTTGTACATTGTTCTACCTATCTTTTACTGGAGTAATGCTTATGATGCGCAGAAGTTTCCCTTCTATACCTCGAGGACCTTTGATCAAACTGGTCATTCCTATAACATTACACGTATCCTCAACGAGAAGGACTTTGATATCAACCTTGATGCTTACAATGATTACAGCAAGCTCTACTTGAGTGTGATGTTCGCGTTGCTCTATGGACTCAGCTTTGGTTCTCTTTCAGCTACCATCTCTCATGTCGCCCTCTATGATGGAAAGTAAGGGATCTTGATACATCTTTTGAATACCTTATTCGATGATAACTCTATCTATCTATCTCTCTATCTCTAAGCTTCTTTTGTGTTTGTTGTATCTCAAGGTTCATATGGGGAATGTGGAAGAAGGCAACAACAGCAACAAAGGACAAGTTTGGAGATGTTCATTCAAGATTGATGAAGAAGAACTATCAAGCAGTACCTCAATGGTGGTTCATCGCAGTTCTCATTATTTCCTTTGCTTTGGCACTATACGCTTGTGAGGGCTTTGACAAGCAGCTTCAGCTTCCATGGTGGGGACTTATACTCGCATGTGCCATCGCCATGTTCTTCACATTGCCTATTGGAGTTATCCAAGCAACTACGAACCAGCAGATGGGTCTTAATGTCATAACCGAACTGATCATTGGGTACTTATACCCGGGAAAGCCACTAGCCAATGTGTCTTTCAAGACCTACGGATACATTAGTATGTCTCAAGCCTTGTACTTTGTGGGAGACTTCAAGCTTGGTCACTACATGAAGATTCCTCCAAGATCTATGTTCATTGTCCAGCTTGTTGCAACCGTGGTTTCATCATCCGTCTGCTTCGGAACAACCTGGTGGCTCATTACATCCGTCGAGAACATATGTAACACCGATTTGCTCCCAGTGGGTAGTCCATGGACTTGCCCTGGAGATGAAGTGTTTTACAATGCATCGATCATATGGGGAGTGATTGGTCCAAGGAGAATGTTTACCAAAGAAGGTATCTATCCAGGGATGAACTGGTTCTTCCTCATCGGTATCTTGGCTCCAGTTCCCTTCTGGTACCTATCGAAGAAGTTCCCAGAGAAGAAATGGCTCAAACTTATCCACATTCCCTTGATCTTCTCAGCAGTAAGCCCAATGCCACAAGCCAAGGCTGTCCATTACTGGTCTTGGACCATCGTTGGAGTTGTGTTCAACTACTACATCTTCAGGAAGTTTAAAGGTTGGTGGGCGAGGCACAACTACATCCTCTCTGCAGCGCTTGATGCAGGTACTGCCATTATGGGAGTGTTGATATTCTTTGCGTTTCAAAACAATGATATAAGCATACCTGATTGGTGGGGGCTTGAGAATTCAGACCATTGCCCTCTAGCGCATTGCCCGACAGCTAAAGGTGTTGTTATTGAAGGCTGTCCTGTGTTTTAAGGTTGATGCAGATGAAGTGTTGCCCAAATGGGTTAATGTTGATAATAAAAAAAAAAAAAAAAACGTTTGGCTGATCGCTATATGTTTAAGAAGCTGTCCCTAAGAAGTTAAGCGATTCAAACAATGTAAAGCACCATATTCGGTTTCAATGTTTCATGTTCTTTAGGTGAACTAATGTATGTACTTTGCAAGGTAAAGAACAACAGCCCGATCAAAGCATAGATCTCATTCCAACTATATAATCAAAGTGCAACCAAAGAGACAAAAAAAAAGATCACGAGAACAAGCCCCAAAAGATATCATTCAGATGATAAAATTAAGGTTCAAGGTGTGACCACGTAAAAGTAAATTGAGCTCTGTTCTATAAGCTCTGGATAATACTTGAACAAGAGAAATAAACAAGGATCTGAGGATTTTTGTTTTTCCGACCGAAGATGATGAAAGCAAAACTCTAATTAGCTATATTGCATACCCGTGTTCAGTTGAAAAGTCCAGGGTTTAGCCAATCCCTGCAATTACAGTGAATATAACAAGTGAGATATTACGATCGTGCACATAAAGTTTTATTTCTCTGTCTTGTGTGTATCTAACTTACTTGGTAACATCATCAAGATGATCATCAAAATCTATGATGTCTTTCCATTTCTCAGACGAAATGTAATCCGACAAAACTACATTGGCAGATGGCTCTTTCAAGAGTAACTTGCTTCCTCCATCAGCTCCAACCACTCTCCAGTTCTTGGAAGCATCTTTCACACAAAGCTAGAATACAGACACAACATAAAGAACAACTAAAAGAATAAAACAAACAAAAAATTGTCCTAATTGACTTCAACAAAAGAAAATTGCATCAAGCAGAAAGCACCAAAAGAAAAGGGCGAGAAATGTAAAAGGAGAATATAAGCTTGGTGCCAAGAATGTTACTAGCCAAATTCAAGTAATCAGCTAGTATGGTCATGTTGACGTTGACAAACTACAAAATGGCAAGAAGCTTATACTGGTGTAGATATATGTTTCTTACTTAGTAGACTAACATCTAAAGATCATATCTAAGCTATACAAACCTGCATCACAGGGCTTCGATCTTTACCCTTTGATAAAGCTTCAAGTTTTTTGTTGTTCAACTACAAAACAGAAAGCAGGTGCAAACATAAGATGGTTGAACCACCTAGTGCTTCAATAAACTTTGCTGTGATTGGATAAAGAGATGCACACCAAGAGAATAGGTGCCTGAGGGAAATAGCGAGAGATGTGATCACCAATGTTCTTAGCCACACCAGAGAGCTCCACATCATCGAACCTCTCGTTCGCATGGAAGTAGCCAACAATACTCAAGCCTTGAGCCACGTAATGTTCCTCTATCTAAACACATAAAAAAAACATATTATGAATCCGTTAAAAGTTCATAATCTCAGATTCAGACAATAAATCTCTCTCTCAGACAAAGCTAAATAACAGTCCAGGATCTGAAATTTCTATGTTAAAAATAGAAACAAGAGTGAGACTTTCACTGACCATGATGAGGGAGATTTCGAGAGGAGGAAGGAGAGCGAGGTTGGAGTGAAAGAGAGGCACGGAATCGGAGATCTCCACGACGCCTTCGTCCTTAGGGCTGGTTCGACCGACGAGGACTCCGTTGACCGGCGTCGTCTTGTGTCGCAGGGAGTGGAGAAGGAGCTTAATGTAGGCGTTCTGTGAGATCTCATACTTTAGTTCGCCGTTAGCTCCCATCCCCATCTGACTCGATCGGAAACTCACTGAGTCAGTTCTTTGAAACCCCACTCGCCGGAGTAAAGCAATCGAGAGACTTTCTGAGATCAGATTTTTTTTTTTTTTGTTTGTTAACGACAGTGGAACTGGATCCGCACAAAACCGGGTTCGGGTTGACCCGAGTTCATACCGGATTACCCAATTTCATTAAACTTTTCAATAAAGTTGGTTACATTTTTAAAAATTATCAAAAATTTCCCTAAGAACTCGGTTCAAACAGTTCACCAACTCGGTTCAAACAGTTCACCTCGTCTATTACTTAACCAGAATTAAAAACCAAACCAAACCAAAAATTAAAAGGGCTCCAGAAATGCGACGTGTAACATGTTGTTGTTTTCTTAAATTAAATTGAGATTATAAACACTCCTTCTTGGCTTAACAACTGTATCAACAGCATAATTAAGTGATTTAAATTATGTAAATAAAGTTAATTACTGCTATTTTGTTCATTATATAGCTTAAAAAAGATTTGTCAAGTTTTTGTTCTTTTAAACTTACAGAATCATCTCCGCCTTTACCAGTCTCCACCTTCCAGCAGCCTTGAGATTGAGAATCAATCAAAGATCTTAATCAGTAATTTTTCATCTCTTCATCTTGCAAAACATATTCAGTTAAGTTACATAACGTGTTTTGTTGTATATGCGAATCGGAATGACTCTGGGATATAGATCGGTGTTTCTCTTTGGATAAGTTACGACATGCTTCGATTGAATCAGTCTGAATTGTATAATTCGATTCTTTTATGAATCTCTCTTAGGATATCTCCAGGGGTGGTCTTTGAGCACAGCCAAATGAAATATTGGTATAGGGTCCCTAAATTTTTTTAAAAATTTTATATAGAAAAAGGCCCCCAAATTTGTAAGAAAAAATTTTTTATATAAAACACTTCATGAATTGCTTAGGGCCTCCAACATCTCATCTCAGGAACGGCCCGTATCTCCAATTCAATTCTATTTTTTACTCTATGGAATAAAATAGAGTATGAAGTTAAAAAAAAAACTTCAAGTCCACTTTATTTCTTACTTTATAATAGAGTTTACTCCATAAATAAAATAATTTTTTTTTAGTTCATTGCTCTATTATGAAGTGAAAAATGAAATAAGGTTAGAGTATTTTTACTCGATATTTCATTTTATTCTATTTTAGAGGAATTTTATATTGGAAATGTTCTTATTCTAAATCTTAATTGACTTTTTTGATTCCCGTCATAACCATTACAGTAATGGTTATCACTACTGTTATTATTTTTCTTATTTTAGTTTTAACTCTTGAACTCAGTTCCAGTACTATGATGTCTAAGGAATGAATTTATTTTAAAAAAAAGATCTTGGTTAATGCTTTGCTTGAGTGGGGATTAAACTTTTAAGACTTTGCATTACTACTAGTTCTTTGTCCGCGCTACGCGCAAATTATGTAACTATAATTTTTTCAAATAATTTATTAACAAATATTTTAATATAAAATTTAAAATCAATAAATCAGAAAATGTCTACAGCATTAAAGAAAATGAAGATATTTTTTTATATTGTTGTCTTGTTGAATTTAATGTTTGTTCTTCTATATTCTTTTTATATTTTTCTACTAATTATGTGTTGTTAATTTTGATGCATATGGTTTTTCTGAAGCTGCCGGTAACATCAATAGTAGGATTGAAGTAAAATATTACACATATTAAGTTGAGTAACTTTTTTACATTGTTTATAAAATTAATTACTATGGATCATTGACACAATGACATACGGTGGGCCACATGATGAGCTAATGAGAAAGGTCATATTGAAACTTAAACCAACTTTGGATATAATTTATTTGGTGTTAAAGCTGATGATATGTCAACTCTTTATTGATAAAAATTAGCTTTCTCGTCTGGCATTGTTAGGGATGCAGTGGCAGCTTTATTCATTCTATAAACCAAGTGATTTTATTAAATATTTTTAAATTTGTTAGTCTTTTTACTTTTTGTTTTTAAAATAAGGTTTTTAAAAACTATGGAAGCTGCCACTGCATCACAATGGGTTTCTGAAATTGTAAAAGCTGGAGATTATTTTGAGAGTACTGGAAGTGATCAATGTTTGTGATGGTCGATATCTTTCCATGTAGCTATTTGTAACTCCATAGTTTATTATATATTCCCATTGGTTGAAAGAGTTGTTGCTAGCAGGACCCATGTTGATTTTTAAAAACTTATCAGTTATCAAGTACATCTTTCTCTCAGTTATCTATTATTGTTCTCTAAATGATCAAACAAAGAATACATATAACTACATCCTAATAAGACATGAATTTATTATCCAAAATAGTTAGTTTTATGATTTAATAAGTAAGAATTTTGTTTAAAAATAGTTTATCATGCGATAAAAGCTTGTATCGTTTTAGTTAAGAATCAAACTCTACGGCAGCTTTTTAATTAGGAAAGATGTTGTGAAATAAACTATGAAGTGTAAGGATTATAACATAAGTGTTGAACTGAATAAGTAATGAGGATACAAAGATTGGAGAAGGCTTAAGGAACAAAATGGAGTATGTCCGTACAAGGCCGTACAAGGCCGTACAAGGCCGTACAAGGCCGTACAACCAGGCCGTACACCTTTGGTTACCAAAAGGTGAAATGGATCGACCAAAGGTGAAAGGAGAAAGTTAACCTTGCCGGGCACGTCTACACTCTATGTCTAGGATCAACGAACCTTATGGATAAGGAGAGCTCGTCCCTTGACAGACTGGCACAACTGGAAAGGAGAGCATCTGGTCAAGATGCCAAAGGCATCAAGCATGTGAAGCCTCTCGTCCACAAGATTCAAACGGGACGCTCCTCCAGCCTTGACTTCACATGCTCCCGTTGAAACCTTATCCTATATCCGTTGCATTAAGCTTTATCCTTCTCTATATATATTTGTAACACTTCCTCATTCATTAATCAAGCAAGTATTTTCGAGTCTCTTTCTTTTCTTATTCTCTCTAAGTGTTCTTGAGCTCCCAAATGGGTTCTTGAGCAAATCGGCTCCTATTCTCTTACTTTCTCTCTTAATCTCTTATAATCGCTTCAATCTACTCTATTCTACCTTTGCATACTCAGATTCTACTCATTCTTTCATGGTATCAGAGCCAGGTTCTCTTGAATCTGGGTTGCTACGTTGAAGACTCAAGAACACTTTGAAGACTCAAGATGGAGACCACCAAGACTACTATCATTCCGGTTACTTTGAAAGGGGGGAACTATCTCCTTTGGTCGAGGGTGGTGAAGACTGCCGTGGGGAGTAAGGGCTTGTGGAACCACATCCTTGAAGATGAAGCTCCCAGGATCATTACTCATGAAGGTGACAAGGAGGTTGTCACGTGTGATGAAGAGAAATGGATGCAAGAGGATATGCTTGTGATATCCATTCTCCAAAGCTCACTGGATCCATCGATTTTGGAGGCTTATAGTTACTGTGAGAAGGCTAAAGATCTATGGGAAACACTTCTAAAGGTGTATGGAAACATCTCAAACCTTACCAGGGTGTTTGAGATCAAGAGAGCTATCAACAACTTAGCTCAGGAGGATATGGAGTTCACTAAGCACTTGGGAAAGTTTAGAGCTTTATGGTCTGAGCTTGAAATGCTAAGGCCTAGCACAACTGATCCGGATGAGCTGAATGAGAGACGTGAGCAGGATAAGGTCTTTGGCTTACTCCTGACTCTCAACTCAAGCTACAATGATCTCATTAAGCACATCCTAAGGTCAGAGAAGCTCCCATCTCTAGAAGAAGTGTGCTCGCAAATCCAGAAGGAACAAGGGTTATTGGGACTCTTTGGAGGAAAGGGAGAGCTTACCTTGGCTAATCAAGCTGAAGGACCACAGGCCAACAAGGTGAACAAGTATGAGGAAAGGAGGTTCAATGGAAACTGTGATCATTGCAAGAGACAAGGTCACAAGAAGCACCAGTGCTGGATCCTTCACCCCCATCTCAAACCAAACAAGTTTCTGAAGGATAGAGAGGCAAGGGCAAACGTGAGTTATGGAGGAAGTGATCAGCATGGGATAAGTGGAGCTGGGCCATCAAACCGGGCACAAGAGAATGAAGGACGTGAAGGGGGTGAGAACAAGGCATTGGTGACTTACACTTCTCAACCAACCAACCGTCCAAATGAGCATGAGTTCATCCGGAGATCAGAAATGGATGCTCTCATCAAGATGCTCAAAGACAATGGTAACAACTTGGGTAACCTCAGGGGGTATTCTTTTGGTACTTTTAAAGTTACTAGTCCTTATGATCAAACTGATGCATATACTCAATCTAGGAATGCTGGTCTATCTCTTAGTGCTTGTAGCATGTCTAAACCATTGATAGTTGATTCAGGTGCATCTCATCACATGATTAGTGATACTAGTCTTATTAAAGATATAGAGCCTGCTCATGGACATGTTATGATTGCTAATGGTGATAGAATTCCAATAAGGGGTATAGGCAAATTGAAATTGTTTGATAAGGAATCTAGAGCTTTTTACATGCCTGAATTTACATCAAACTTGTTATCAGTTAAGAAGTGCACTAATGATCTAAAATGTAGAGTTATCTTCAGTCCTAATGATGTGAAGTTTTAGGATATTGAGAGCAGCCGTGTGATTGGGAAAGGAGTTACACAAGGAGATCTTTACTTACTTGAAGAGCTTACTTCTTTACCTAATTGTTCCTTTACTTCTGTTTCTGCTTCTGTTTTAAATAAGAATGCTTTGTGGCATGCTAGACTAGGACATCCTCATGTTAGAGCTTTAAACTTAATGGTTCCAGGTGTTATCTTTGAAAATAATGATTGTGAAGCTTGTATTTTAGGCAAGCATTGTAAGACTGTTTTCCAAAAGTCCACTACTATCTATGATCACTGCTTTGATTTAATACATTCAGATGTTTGGACTGCTCCTTGCTTGTCTAGGGAAAACCATAAGTACTTTGTCACTTTCATAGATGAAAAATCGAAATACACCTGGATAACCTTGATTCCATCTAAAGATAGGGTGCTTGATGCATTTAGAAACTTTCAGGCTTATGTGACTAACCATTTTAATGCAAAGCTTAAAATTTTTAGATCAGATAATGGTGGAGAGTACACAAGTCAAGCCTTCAAGCAGCACCTATCTCAGCATGGAATTCTTCATCAAACAAGTTGTCCATACACCCCACAACAGAATGGAGTAGCCGAGAGGAAGAATAGACATCTCATGGAAGTGGCTAGGTCCATGATGTTCCAAGCAAACGTGCCAAAGAGATTCTGGAGTGATGGTGTGTCCACTGCTTGTTACTTAATCAACAGGACTCCAACCAAAATCCTTGGAGACCAATCACCATTTGAGGTCTTGAACAAATGTAGACCAGCACTAGAGCATCTCAAAGTCTTTGGGTGTCTCTGCTTTGTTCACAAACCAGGAGAATTGAGGAACAAGTTGGAGGCAAGGAGTACAAAGGGGATATTCATTGGTTACTCATCGACTCAGAAGGGGTACAAATGTTATGATCCAGTGACCAGGAGGGTGCTTATATCAAGGGATGTGAAGTTTGTAGAAGAAAGAGGGTACTATGAGGAGAAGAACCTAGCAGAACTAAAGGATTTGGCGTCTGATAAGGCAGCAAATTTGAGAATCATATTGGAGGGTCTTGGGATTAACTTATCTCAGGATCAAAAGAGTGGGAGTACACAACAACCAGTTCCAACTACCACTAATGCAAATGATCAGGAACCCCACCTTGATCATGGGGGGGGGGGGGGGAAATCAACCTAATGCTAATGATCAAGATCAGGAAGAAGAATCAGGTTCACAACATGATCAAGGTGTGGATCAAGGAAATGATGATGAGGAAGGGGAAATCATGAACCAGGAAGAAGAAGAGGAGATTGAGGAGGAACAACCTGAAGTGGCTCAACCCTTGAGGAGAAGTACAAGGATAAGGAATCCTCCATCCAACTGGATCAACACTCGGGTGTACTACAATGCTCAAGCAGTTGAGCATCCTGCCCAAGTTGCTTGCTCACTGACGCATTACCCTGAAGATCATTGTGCTTTCATGACTAGCCTGGATGAGAGCAAGGTACCTGGTTCCTATGAAGAGGCTATGCAAGACAAGTAATGGAGAGAATCAGTTGGTGCTGAGGCAGATGCAATGATCAAGAATGATACTTGGTATGAAAGTAGACTGCCAAAGGGAAAGAAGGATGTTTCCAGCAGATGGATATTCACCATCAAGTACCTTGCAAATGGAAAGATTGATAGGAAGAAGACCAGACTAGTTGCAAGGGGGTTTACTCAAACTTATGGAGAGGATTACATTGACACTTTTGCTCCAGTTGCCAAGCTCCATACAATCAGAATAGTGCTATCTCTTGCTGTGAATCTAGAATGGGGTCTTTGGCAAATGGACGTGAAGAATGCCTTCTTGCAAGGAGAGCTTGAGGATGAAGTCTATATGCATCCTCCTCCGGGTCTTGAGCACTTGGTTAAAGATGGGAATGTACTAAGGCTGAAGAAGACTATATATGGTCTCAAACAATCCCCTAGAGCATGGTATACCAAGTTGAGCACAACTCTGAATGGAAAAGGCTTCAAGAAGTCAGAACTAGATCACACTCTCTTCTCCTTGACCACTCCATCAGGTATTGTAGTTCTTCTTGTATATGTTGATGATATCATCATCACAGGAAGTGACAAGGATGGAATTCAATCCACAAAGGACTTCTTAAAGTCGGTTTTTGAGATTAAAGACCTAGGTGAAATGAAATACTTCCTTGGAATTGAGATATGTAGATCCAAGGAAGGCTTGTTTCTTTCACAAAGGAAATATACACTTGATCTTTTGAAAGATGCATGTAAACTTGGAGGAAAGACAGTGAAGACACCTTTGGAAGATGGATATAAGGTGCCACGTGAGGGGGAGATTGAAGACAGCCAGCCATTTGAAGATGCAAAGCTTTATAGGAAGCTTGTTGGTAAGTTGATCTACTTAACCATTACACGTCCTGACATATGTTTTGCTGTGAATCAGGTGAGCCAACATATGCAAGGACCAAAGGAGCATCATTGGAACATGGTGAACAGGATCTTGATGTATTTAAATAGATCACCAGAACAAGGAGTGTGGATGGGGTGTAATAAGAGTACTGAAGTAGTGGGATACTGTGATGCGGATTGGGCTGGAGATAGAGCTGATAGGAAGTCAACCACTGGCTATTGCACTTTCATTGGTGGGAACCTGGTTACTTGGAAGAGCAAGAAGCAGAAGGTGGTATCATGTTCAAGTGCTGAAGCTGAGTACAGGGCCATGTTGAAGCTGACTAATGAGCTAGTGTGGATCAAAGGAATATTGAAGCACTTGGAGATAAACCAGCCCACGCCAATGACCATGCATTGTGACAATCAAGCAGCAATCCACATTGCCTCCAACTCGGTGTTTCATGAGAGAACCAAGCACATTGAGGTTGACTGCCACAAGGTGAGGCAGATGATAGTCCAAGGAGTGATCTTACCTTGTTACACACGGAGTGAAGATCAGTTGGCAGATGTTTTCACTAAGGCTCCAAGACAGAAGACACTTGAGTCCATTCATCACAGATTGGGGCTCAGTGATCTTTCCAGGCTCAACTAGTTCCTCTTGTCATGGGGTCTTTACTCTTTTCCTTGCTGAGGTTTTATCCCTAAGGAGGGTTTTCTTTGGCAAGGTTTTTATTGAGGAAGATCTCATGACATCCAAGCTTGATCGGTTCCCTTGATCAAGCTTGAGGGGGAGTGTTGAACTGAATAAGTAATGAGGATACAAAGATTGGAGAAGGCTTAAGGAACAAAATGGAGTATGTCCGTACAAGGCCGTACAAGGCCGTACAACCAGGCCGTACACCTTTGGTTACCAAAAGGTGAAATGGATCGACCAAAGGTGAAAGGAGAAAGTTAACCTTGCCGGGCACGTCTACACTCTATGTCTAGGATCAACGAACCTTATGGATAAGGAGAGCTCGTCCCTTGACAGACTGGCACAGCTGGAAAGGAGAGCATCTGGTCAAGATGCCAAAGGCATCAAGCATGTGAAGCCTCTCGTCCACAAGATTCAAACGGGACGCTCCTCCAGCCTTGACTTCACATGCTCCCGTTGAAACTTTATCCTGTATCCGTTGCATTAAGCTTTATCCTTCTCTATATATATTTGTAACACTTCCTCATTCATTAATCAAGCAAGTATTTTCGAGTCTCTTTCTTTTCTTATTCTCTCTAAGTGTTCTTGAGCTCCCAAATGGGTTCTTGAGCAAATCGGCTCCTATTCTCTTACTTTCTCTCTTAATCTCTTCTAATCGCTTCAATCTACTCGATTCTACCTTTGCATACTCAGATTCTACTCATTCTTTCAATAAGCATAAAACAAATTTAGGACCTGACTTTTGGAACTGCAGCCTGTAAAAGAAAATGTGGACACGTCTTTGTGAAATTGGCCACAATATAATAAGTCTACATCCAATAAGATGTTTTGAGCACCAGCAAGCCCTCCCATTGACAAAAAAAATCCTAAAGAATAGCCGCACCAGCTCCTGATGGTGCATGGTACCTGAAACTGGTAGATGTGAAGATAAGGTAAGAGCCTCTAGATTTAAACATTACAATGCAGATTCACAACTAAATAACCTAAGCTCTCTGAAAACATAACTATTTCTAGACTACATAAAATTTAACAGCTTTCTTCAGGTCATAGTTGTGGTGATAATGTGTCTGAAGTAAACATCTTGAAGAAACATGACCAAACATAATTATCTAGCTGAAGTTTGGCATATCCAGAGATGAGAGCAGTCTAACTACGAACATTCTTCACTCTATTTCATCGAAACAGTTTTTGGCGCTCTCCATGACTGCTACATAAAAATCTTTCTCCTTGTTGTTATTTAACCACTCATGTGATGCCCAGATTCTTTTGGGGCTTTAAAGATAGAAGATAGAAAATTAAAAAGAGGACCAATAAATCAAGTAGCAGTAGATTGTCACTGAAATAAAACAACATATATATTCAGCCGTAGAGCTGGAAGAAGAAATATGCTGGAGGACCTCTATTTCAAAATATGCACATTGCGCAGCGAGATTATCATTGTCACTGAAATAAAACAACAGATATATTCAGCAGTAAGAGCTTGATGCATATATACAATCTATAATGAATCTTCTTTACTTACAAATTTTCTTCGAGACTCCATGTACAGACATCAATTAATTCTTCCTATTTTGGACGGCACATATTCATATAGAGATCCAATACCTAAATGATATAGATACTTAAAGATAAGGAAGCATGTAAGGAACTTTATCATTATATCATGAAGAAAATATAATCGTCGTAAGAACAACATCAAGAGAACTTAGAATTTTAAGATAGTAACATTACTTAATACGCTCTCATTCCAGCTTAACTTTAAGATATTTTACATGTGTATGAGAAATACGGTCACGTTGCTTGTCAGTATCTGGCGGAAACTCTGCTCTAAGCTGCTTAAATATCAGATCATGTTGATACTTTCCTATAACATGTTTTGTTTGCCAATCAAATCTGGTCCATGGTTTCTCCTTTTGAGAAGCTTATTCTTTGTGAAACCAAAGTTTTATAAAGATGCTGGGAAGATACATTGCCGAAAACTGTGGAGGATTATTCAACAACACCTGATAAGGTAATGACAGATAGCCATAGAAAACACATAAATCTGCTCTTAGATTTCCAGCTGTAACAACCAAAAACATAAACTGATAAACAAAAGAAAAAGCTCTCTCACTAACCTAAACTACAAATTCCTCCATGCGTTTCCCAGCACAAGGGATCATACGACAATGATATCCTAAACTGAGTCGCAACAAATTAATAACCTTGACTAAAGATGATGAAAACAAAACTCTAATTAGCTATATCACATACCTGTCTTCAGTTGAAAACTTCAGGATATAGCCAGTCTCTGCGATTACAGTGAGATGCTACCATCATCTACATAAAGGTTGTAGTCTTTTTGGTTCATGTGTATTTAGCTTACTTGGCGATATCATGAAGTTGATCATTAACATATGTTATAACTTGTCATTTTTCAGATGAAATGTAATCTGAAAAAACTACATTGGTTGATGATTCTTCCAAGAGTAGCTTGCTGCCTCCATCTGTTTCACACAACGATAACATATATAATGGACGTAAAGAGTTACTAAACTAACAAAAAAAGGAAAACTTGATTTATTAACTGCAGCAAAAGAAAAAATCATCAGGCAAACTCACTTCCCCAAGCTTCAACCATGAGCATTATGAATTAATCAAACGAATCGTTTAGAACCCTAACCTACGATAATCGATCAGAGGAAATCATAACCAAAAATTGAGCTTGCCATAGACATCGCCTTTGAGTCCAAAATTAGCTTCAAAATCTTTGAATCAGAATCTATATGCGTTGATGAAAAGACAGATGTCAAACAAATGGTTAGAGAATCATAAGCAACTCATCGATAGATTTCTTTGGTTAATGAGACTGTAGATTTATTTCTCTAGATGGAATTTGCAGTTCTGGAAGACGTGGGTTGATGTGCTTATAGAGGGAAGGGAATTGCAACACTTCCAAGGACCACGTTTGTTGCAGTGAAGAAGGGCTTTTATGAGAGAGACAGAGAGAGGTGGAGGAAGATAAACAGTTGAAGAACTGAGTTGTGAATTTTTACCAAAAAAGTTGAGTTGTGAATAAAATATCACTGCAACAAAAGTGAATCTGATAAGTCAGCACCTATTGACAAAAGAGTTTGGGTTCTAACGTGAGCTTCTTAGAATGCTGGACAAAAGAAAAATAGAAAATAAGTGGATATTAGTAGAAAAAAAAAGTGGATACTAAAGCAGTCCGATTTATATAGCGGTAGAGAAGTGACTTGGCATATTTGTGATTTCTAATTGGTTGATTTTTTATGCCTACGTGGACACTCTAAACATTGATATTATTCTCCTTCTAGTATTGTTAGATTTTCCTTTATCTTTGTCAATGATGGGCTTTGTTTCTGTTTATGTGGACATAAAAGTAATCATCTGGTTATAATGACAAAGTGACTTGAGTTTCTTGTTTGTAAAGCAAATGTCTTGTTCCCTTTTTTCAATACAACATTCTTTTGTCTTAACTTTTTCAAGTTGTGTGTGCGTTACTACATAAACATCTTTTGCGAAAAGATTTAGACTGATTTCATCTCATCTGTGTTTCTTTTTTAACATTACAGATAATCTCAGACAAATTAGGAGATGGTTAGAAGGTGATTCTTTTATATATTTGTTCATCATATGCTTCTATAGAGTTTTCACTTGGCAAAACTTCTCATCTATTTTTTTTTTTATGCAGGGATGAAGAGTTTTGATTTGTATAAGCTTATATCATGGCGCAGTGCATAGATGGTTTCAAGCATTTATGCACCTCTGTTTTAGTGTGTTTTGATCTTGATTTGTATAAACAACCTGGTGGCCTTGGTGACCCTGAATTGCTTGCTAGAGACACTGTTTGTATGCTATCAGCTTCTCTCTCTCTTCTTCTTCTTCTTCTTGATAAGATTCAAGGAAGTACCATTAGAGGAAAGATAGTCATTCTTGAATTTGTTTGTGGTGCAGTTAGTGTGAGTGAAATAGAAGCTCTTTATGAGCTGTTTAAGAAAATCAGCAGTGCAGTGAGTGACGATGGACTAATCAACAAGGTAGAGCTTTGCTTCTGTCATCTCTCTTACTTGTAGTTTACTCACTCTCTTGTTTGTATCAGGAAGAGTTTCAGTTGGCTTTGTTTAAGACAAACAAGGACCGGGTAATGTTTCTTTTCTCCATCATCATTGAATGTTTTCATAAACCCATTTTTGTTTAAAGATCAAGCTGGAAAGTAATGCTCTATGTGCTTTGTGTTTTGTAGGTTTTTGATTTGTTTGATACAAAGCACAATGGAATATGATCTTAAGCAACAAGGGTTCATCGAACGGCAAGAGGTAAAAGCTTGTATAGATATTCATATAGCTTCATTAAAACAACCCTGTAAGACACTACAACGACATTGTGTCCAGCTGAAACAAATGGTTGTGGCTACACTGACTGAATCTGGAATGAACTTGAAGAATACTGTCATTGAGGATATAATAGACAAGGTAAGTGTTGTGTTACTCTTGGACCAATATCATTTTCGTTGGAAGTAATTTTCCCTGATGAGTTTTTGATTGTGAAGACGTTTGAAGAAGCAGACACAAAACACGATGGAAAGATTGATAAGGAAGAGTGGAGAAGCCTTGTTCTTAGACATCCCAGCCTCCTCAAGAACATGACTCTTCAGTATCTAAAGTGAGTTTTCTATTTCTGTAACCGGGGCCTGATTGAATCTTATACGTAACAGAAATGCTTCTGTGTTTTTTTTCTTCTTCTCGATGATATGTAATGGATAAAGGTCGTGATCTTATTGTGTCCGTGCTTGCAGGGATATCACGACTACGTTTCCGAGCTTTGTGTTCCACTCTCAGGTTGAAGATACCTGATGATGAGAAAGTGAAAAAAACAGCAAGCTGCAAGAGTTCATGCTTTTGTTCATTTTGTTTCGTTGGGTTATTTGGTGTAAAGCAAATTTGTATTACTATGATTTGTTTTGTGAATCCAAGTACTCTTTTCGATTCTGCATCCCTGATCAACTTTTAATCAACTTCTTCCATCTTGCTACCTTCAGCATCAGCATCATCTTCAAGCGGAGGCATCTCTGCATCAGCTTCGGTAGCATCATCTTCATCAATGCTCAGTCCCAGCTTCAACATCCTGTGGATTCTGCTCCCGAAAGTGTTTGGCTCGTCCAAGCTGAAACCAGAGGTGAGAAGGGCAGTCTCAAAGAGGAGCAGAACGAGATCCTTCACAGACTTGTCATTCTTATCAGCTTCTGCTCTCTTCCTCAGCTCCTCCATAATCGCATTCTCTGGATTGATCTCCATCGTCTTCTTGCTCGACATGTACCCAGCCATGCTGCTATCTCTCAAAGCCTGTGCTTTCATGATCCTCTCCATGTTTGCTGTCCAGCCATATTCACCTGTCACAAGACAGCACGGTGAGTCAACCACACGGTCAGAGACGATAACCTTCTCCACTTTGTCTCCCAAAATGTCCTTGATCACTTTGCACAGTCCTTCAAACTTCTCCTTTAGCTCTTCCTTTTTCTTCTTCTCGTCCTCAGACTCGTCCAGTTTCAAGCCTTCCTTGGTAGCAGATACAAGTTTCTTTCCTTCAAACTCCTTGAGCTGGCCAATAGCGTACTCGTCGATTGCATCAACCATGTAGAGAACTTCATACCCTTTCTTCTTCAGCTTCTCGAGGAATGGAGAGTTCTCAACAGCCTTTTTGCTCTCACCCGTGATATAGAAGATATCGTTCTGACCTTCCTTCATCCTCGTCACGTAGTCCTTGAGACTCGTCAATTCATCACCGCTCTTGGTGGAGTGGTAACGGAGCAACTCAGCAATCTTGGTCCTGTTCTGAGAGTCCTCATGAATACCGAGCTTCAGATTCTTAGAGAAAGCTTCGTAGAACTTGTTGTAGTCCTCCTTGTTCTCAGCAATCTCAAAGAAGAGCTCAAGGCACTTCTTCACGAGGTTCTTGCGGATGACCTTAAGGATCTTGTTCTGCTGCAGTGTCTCCCTAGAGATGTTGAGAGGAAGATCCTCGGAGTCAACAATACCCTTGACAAAGCCTAGCCACTCGGGAATGATATCCTCACAGTTGTCCATGATGAAAACACGACGGACGTAAAGCTTGATGTTGTTAGGCTTCTTCTTAGTGTCAAAGAGATCAAAAGGAGCTCTCTTTGGAACAAAGAGGATAGCTTTGAACTCGAGCTGCCCTTCAACAGAGAAATGCTTCACAGCCAAATGCTCTTCCCAGTCATTGCTTAGACTCTTGTAGAAAGCAGCGTACTCCTCCTTGTTGATCTCCTCAGGCTTCCTCATCCAGATAGGCTTCTGCTTGTTAACCAAATCCCACTCGTGGGAGACCTCCTTAATCTTCTTCTTTTTCTTGTCCTCCTTTTCTTTCTCCTCATCTACTTCCTCAACCTTGCCTTCCTCATCCTTCTTCTCCTCCTCATCCTCGTCATCAGAAATCTCCTTCTCAACAGTCTTCTCAACCCACAAAGAGATCGGGTAGCTAATAAACTCAGAGTGCTTCTTGACCAGATCCTTGAGCCTCCTCTCCTCAAGATACTCCAACTGGTCTTCCTTCAGATGAAGCGTAATCTTAGTACCCCTGCCAAGACTCTCACCGGATGTATCTCTGGTAACGGTGAAAGAGCCACCAGCCTGAGACTCCCACACGTACTGCTCGTCGTCATTGTGCTTGGTGGTGACGACAACCTTGTCAGCAACCAAGTAAGCAGAGTAGAAACCAACACCAAACTGACCAATCATGCTGACGTCAGCACCAGCAGCCAAGGCCTCCATGAACTCCTTGGTGCCAGACCTAGCAATGGTTCCAAGGTTGTTGACCAAATCAGCCTTGGTCATACCGATACCACTGTCGATGATGGTCAAGGTGTTGTTAGTCTTATCGGGGATGATGTGAATGAAAAGCTCAGGCTGGCCATCGAGCTTGCTCTTGTCCGTCAGAGACTCGAACCTAATCTTGTCCAACGCCTGTTGTTACAATCAATCATCAGAATCAGAGAGCGACTCTAAACCCTAATCAAGGCTATTCTAAAAGGCAAGAGAGAAAGAGAGACGTACGTCGGAGGAGTTGCTGATGAGTTCACGGAGGAAGATCTCCTTGTTGCTGTAGAATGTGTTGATGATGAGTGAGAGCAATTGGTTGATCTCCGCCTGGAATGCGAAAGTCTCTGCGTCTGCCATCGTTGATGATCGTTCTAGGGTTTTATCAAAGAGGGTTGATTTGATAACGAAGGAGACAAGTTATGTTTATATACTCTCATAACTTCTAGCTCCTTCTCCTCTTTTCTACTTTCTAGCTCCTTCTCCTCTTTTCTACTTTCTAGATCCTTCGCTCAAATGTTGAACATTCTGATCCACGTCACCATTTTTCAAAACAATTAACATTTTACATGTCATTTACTTTGTTTTTTCTTTTCTGGTCAACTTGAAATTTTCGGCTTTTTTTTGTTATATTATTTCTATTTTAGTTTTAGTTTAACTAACAAAACACTGGTTTTCCAAATCTCCAATTTATAAAAAATCATAATTTTAAAGCTCTTAGCATGCAGGGCCGGCTCAAATAGTGTCATGGACCTTGGGACAAAAACAAATTCAAGTTTCCAAACTAATATTTTCTATTAAAAATGACAGTTATTTTTTTTTTCAAAATACCAGAAATATTTTTAAATAAAACTGTGATAAAAATAACAATACATGTATTTTAAAAATAGTTAAATCTCTCAAATAGACTTTTTCGAGTTTTTGTCACTAAATAAATCTTAAGAAAAAGAATGACCAATATAGATATTTTTTATTTTGAAAATTTTAATATTTTAATATTTTTTTAAAAAAAATTCACCTCCAAAACTCCATCCCATAACTCTAATAACACAACGAATATAAATATATATTTACACTATTTAATAAAATTTATTTTGATTATTTTAATCTTTATTCTTTTAAAAATTAAGACCCTTGTCTATTAGGAAATAAGGGGACAACATGTTCGATCGGGGACGATGCACAATTTTTCGTCCTCCATCTAAACCGCTACTTTTAACATGTCCATGTGAACAAATTTAATCGGTCAATTAGAAAGAGGTATGTTTAAAACAATTCATTAAAATATCTTACGAAATCCAACCCGCCGAATATCTTTTAAGATGCGCTTTTAATGAGCAAAAAACCCAAACCGATTTAACTAAACCCAAACCAAACTACAATATATGTCTCAGCTATTCAGTTAAAGGTTTCATCAACACATGGTATGTTTTACATTGAAGTGTTTAATTAATTAAATTAACTATATATATTAATAATATTAAAATTTAAGATATTTAATCATCTAACCTATAACTAAATATAATTTTAAATATTTTATTTATAAATGAGTAAAAATAATTAGCAATAAAAGAATAAAATATGAATCTCAAACATTGTCATCAAAAAAAAAATTATCTACAATTTTTATATTAAATTCAAAGATATAATATAAAATTATTGAATTGTATATTTTATATTTTATTGTGATGTTTAATTTTACGTTTGATAACTTAGTGTTAAATAATAATTTGTTTTATGTTTTATACTAATATTTTTGTAACCGAAATAAATAAAACAAAACTAAAAACGAAGTCAATTGACTTGATAAACAAAAAAAATCCAGAAATCACGTTTTCTGTCAAAACCGAGAAATTAAGTTTTTCCGACAAAAACGAGAAAATCACGTTTTTTCGCCAAAATCGAGAAATCACGTTTTTCTGTCAAAACCGAGAAATTATGTTTTTTCACCAAACAAAAATGAGAAATCATGTTTTCCCGCCAAAACCGAGAAATCATGTTTTCCGGCCAAAAACGAGTAATTTTTCCCTCCAAAATCGAGAAATTAAGTTTTTGTGCCAAAACCGAGAAATCATATTTTCCTACCAAAACCGAGAAATCATGTTTTCACACCAAAACCTAGAAATCATGTTTTCACGCCAAAACTGAGAAATTATGTTTTTCAGCCAAAACCGAGAAATCATGTTTTCTCGCTAAAAACGAGAAATTAAATTTTCCCGCCAAAACCGAGAAATTAAGTTTTTTCGTCAAAACTAAAAATTAAGTTTCCAGCCAAAAACGAAAATCACGTTTTCCCGCCAAAAAACCAAGAAATTAAGTTTTCTCACCAAAACCGAGAAATCACGTTTTCCCGCCAAAACCGAGAAATCATGTTTTCTCACCAAAATCGGGAAATCACATTTTCCGTTAGTCTCATAAAATTTTGATTTTTTGTTGAAAATGTTTTTTTCTCACTAAATTTGTAAACTATGTTTTTTTGTCAAAATCATAAATGTATGTTTTTAGGAGGCTCATGGACACTTATTGCCCATTTGGTTTTTACTCAATTGGACTATGGTCCAATTGGTCTTTTATCGAGTTAGACCATTTATTAATTGGACACGTCCATAACCCCCGACTAAAATAAATTGGACTGGGCTAACTCATGGACAGCCGGCTGAGTTGACAGATCTACTTAGTGCCTTTGCTGGTTTCATTCTTTTGACTTGGATATATGAGAACTTTCTGATTTAGACCTTTTACATGCCTTCTATTATAGGTTCCAGCACACATAGATGACTATCAAGTAACTGTTTCGAGATTTAAAGGTTTGGATGTCTACTTCTGCAATCTTTTTTTCTACCTTATTAACTCGGAAACATTTTGCTTTTTTGGTTATGTTATGTGCGTTGGTATCTCTTACATCTGACGTCTGGGTATTCAAACAGTACTGCTGCTACATACATCAATGTAGCCATGATGGAGGAGAGCCTAGGAAATGTACATGTTTCCTTGAGGTATCTTCACAAATGTCTCAAGCATAATTAGAGGTTGCTTGGTCCTGGCCATATCCAAACTTGTTTACCCATGCTCTCTGTGTTTTTGGAACATCATCTTTGTTACAAATTTTGATAGCCCACCAGAAAAAATACAAACCGAAACCGGTTCATTCTTATTGTCATTTAATTTCAATTTTGTTTTTTCACAATGATAGAATCACTCGTCCTCAAATTCCCTCCTTCTGGTCATACACGTTTTTCCAGTATTTTAAAGCGCTCACTGATTTATGCAGTCACAAACGCATGTAGTCAATGACAGAGAATGAAGAAATGGTTACTTGCGACAGAGAATGCGTATTCAAGATAGGAAACTGAGCACATGAAGTTTTTGATGTGGGACATGCGGGGAAAAATTATTCAAATAATAGGTAAAGAGCTAGAGATGAAGAGTTGGTCACAAATAAATAGCAAAAAGATAAGGTGATGAAGGCAGTAAGGATGGGTAAAAATCACAACCAAAGAACAAGCAAAAAATAAAAGAGGCAGGACAAACAAAACGCAAACCATGGTTGATAAACATAGCGTATAAAGAGATTGTTAAGCTAGAAATGTTTGGTCTGCTACACAGCTTAAGTAGTTGAATTGTTAAAAATGCACATGTAAATTAAAGGGACTTGAATACATTCATCTGTTGAATAAAAAAATGCATGATATAATTACACAAGTTTTTTTTTTTGCAAATGAATTATACTTGTAATTAGTAATTACACGTGTTAAAGTAAGGAAATTATCAATTTCAACCTCAACAATTCTCGTTGTGTTTTTTCCTGCTTAAAATTTTGATATTGTACTGATTTCATCGTAAAATATTCTAATAAATTATCTGAATTGTTAAATTCAAACTGAAATCAACTATGACTGAAATAATGTTGGTCAATCATCGATAAATACCAATATATATATATTCAAAAACTCGAAAACACTAAAAAGAATTAGTACCAAAAATATCTACAAACTCAAAATATACGTGGAAATCTGTGACAAACTATACATACCTACCAAGCCAAAACTATCCAAAAATCAAAGTTATACGTGAAACTCCAAAATAAATAAATTATGAAATATAAAAATATAATATAATACATAAAAATATCTAATATATAATTTTATTATTATTCGAGTATACAATCATTTTTTGGTTAAGAACTAGAATATAAACGTTAACCAAAAGTCTCAGAGTACATGACCTAGGTTCATATATGACTATTTTACTAAATCAAATACATGAATAATCTAATATATTACTTATTTTTTGTATCAAAATTTATTTAAAAATCTTATTTTTTTTATTTCTTGGGATTTCTAGTATATTTGGGGTTTTGGGTATATTTTGGTATATAATATAGATTAATTCTCTTGTTATTTGAATATATTGTGCGTTTGGGGTATTTTATAGATTTCTTGGGTTTGAGAAATATTTTTGAGTTTTCGAGTATTTATAGTTTTCCCCGCTTTTTTTCTATACTCTTAGTTTTTGTTTTTATATTTAGATTTTATGTATTTTATTTTTTTGGGTTTAGAATATTTTTTAAATTATCAGTACATTTTTTGGGTTTCAAGTAAATTTTATAAAAAAATATACATGTGGTATTTGACTCATCAAAATTAGACACATGACATTTGAATAAGTATAAAGTGTATATTTGGCATTTAATTTAACATGGTTGATTAACATCATTTCCGCAGCCTCTGGTGCATTCACAAAACTTCTTTCTCCTTGCTGAGGTCGTTGGCCTTGTGCTTTGTTCCTTTTCTCCAGCTGAGAAATCCGGCATTTGATTGCTTGCAAGGTGGCCAATTGCTGGTTCAGTGTAGCCAGCTGAGTTTGGACGTGTTCTTTTCCTACCATTGCTTCCTGAAAACACTCTCAAAGATCAAGTGAAGATATAGGGAAGTTCTGGTCGTGCAAGAACTGGAAAGAATGCAACTTAGACTAAAAGGAAATAATATGCAATGCTTTGGACCGATATGATATAATCTATGCTAAATGATTTTTTTTTTCTCTTTTGGTTTTCTGGATGCAATCACGAAATGCACAAGTAATAGTGGTCTAATGAAATAACTAGAATGATTTTTTTTTGAATTTTATTTATGCTGGATATGCAATGCAAATAAAATGGAAACAATTTAAACACCTTTTATTTTTGGCAGTTTTGGTTTATGGAAAGAAAATTAAAAAGGGAACTAACAAGATTTCGAAACTAAATGAAATTAAAATGAATCAAACACACTCTTCTTTTTCTTTTTTCGTGGCTTTTATGGTTCATAAGAACAGCAAGAACAAAAACTAAACAGAAACAAAACTTGAATAATAAAAAAACAGTTTTTATGGATTTTCGGTTTATAGAATGCAAAAAACAAATGCAAGCAACTATGAGATGCAAGGATAGATATCACCTGAGTCAGGAAGTTTAGCTCTGATACCAAAATGTTACAGCCCAGAATGGGGGTCGTCCTGATGGTGGATGGATGGGCAAATCGGATCGACCAAGAAATGATCGATTTATCGATATGTCTAGAATCTACCTTGCAAACCTGAAACAAATGAAAAATGAATTAGATGCGAATGATACTGATAATAAAACAGATAATAAGAATGTGATAAGGTGAGAAGAATGGTCGGAATGATAGAATGGATGGAGCTAAGCTTGCTGGTTGTGTAACACTCTCAAGCTTTGCCAATGGATGGAATGGAAGCGATGGATAGTTGATGATTGACTCTCTCAATCTGGTGGGTTGATTGACTCTCTCAATCTGTGTTCCTCAAGGCTGCTGAATCCACTAACAACCTATAAGACCACGAATCAATAGGACTAAGCACTTCACACACTAGAATCCTAAAGACAATCGATTTTATGCAAAGAACACTTTGATAAAAACTGAATAAACTTTTATAAAATGAATGATTGAGGGTGGTCTTTACATTGCACGTCTAGGAGCTTATATAATGCTCAGAGACAAGATTACAAACGTTCTAAAAATAAAACAAAGGAAACAAATCAAAAAGAAAGAAAGAAAATCGGAAACTAGCCGTTGGAGTGATTGTAGGAAATTTGGCTCCAAGCAAAGAATCTGATTTGCCTTGAACCTGCACGGTTTAAGGGGATAAGAGAGCTTTCTTGGGACCTTCTGGATGGCTTGGAAGGTTTGTAATTCGTGCCCAAACTCTAAGGAAAAGAGCTGTTGGGATTTGAATGCAAGGAACTCCAAATATGGTAAGTTGTGGTTAATGAGGATTCTCCTAATCCTCTGGTTGCTGGAGCATGTTAGGACGACAAGGACTTCTTTTAAACCTTCTGGATAGATTAGAATGTCTCCTGGCTCCCAAAGAAAGGCTTTGTTCGAGCAAAATCCAATTGGTTGGAAACTTTCCCCAATTGATATCGGTTTGACCGGTTTTGGGAAATTGATTGTATCTTGGTTTTCCCATGACCAATTCTCCTTATTCCGGGCTCTCTGGAAAGCTAATAAACTCCTCTTGACTTCTAAATTTGGTTTTGCCTCAGGACGGATCTTTATGGGGCTTAAACCTTCTTCCAAACTCGGGTCCAAAATCGGGTACTCGCAAATGAATGGGCTGGGCAACGTCCATTTTGTAAAATCCATAACTTCTTGGTCCGTGGGTCTTTTCTCGAAATTCAAAGCCTCAGTTCTTCCTTGATCAATAAGACTTCGTTTACAATTGGTTTCAATCCAAAAGGACGTCTGGTTGCTGAGATATTCTCCTTGGACTGAACGTATGTCACTGGAACCTCTACACGGGTTGGTATGGACAGTTGGGTGAGGTTTTGGACGATCTGCTGGTTTGTTGGCCGCAACAGAAACACTAACACTTCTTCAGCACCAAAACAACAATGTAAGTCTTCTTATCTTTCAAATTTTGATTTGAAAACTAATGAGATTTCTTTTGACAAAAGCAAAGCTGTGAAACCCACAAGCAAAGCTCAATCTACCAGGTGTTTCAAATGCCATAGAGTCGGCCATTACGCTAACAAGTGCCAAAACCAGAAACCGTTGGTGACATTGGAGGAATTTGAAACCAAGCCAGAAAAGGAAGGACTTTCAGATCCATTGCCAATTTTCGATGACTACCCACATGAACCGAATGAAGGGTCAGATGGAGAGAAAAACTGTGGTCATCAAACAAACCAAGAAGGATCTTCGTCCATTCAAGAGCCAGACCAAACCCAAGGTGAGCAATGTATTGATTATGATTCTTTTGCTTATACCCCTTTTCCTTTTAATGTTCCAGATTTGAGGACAAATCTTTTTGAAGAGGGAGAGTATGATACGCCCCGGTTCGAGCACCGACCTGCTTGGGTCATGGACACAGCCCAAAGTGGTGATCTTGTCAACCAGCTCGACCCAACCAAGGTTTCTCCACCAGGTCGTGCTGATCACACCGACCGAGCCGCACTTTCGGTCCACTGTATTGACCCGCGTACGTCCGGAATGGAGCTTCGGCTGGAGCCACGACCAGGAGACCGAACTGACCGTACCAGAGCTCGTCTTTCACGACCAACTCGACATTCGAAGACCCACGGTCGAGCCAGACTTAGCTTGGGTCGTGAGGAAACCGAAGACGGGCATGCATTCTCATCCGTCGGACCATCCGGACAGTCCCGCATGCGTCCTTATCTTTACCCCGTGCATCCATCTCGTTCGGATGCATCTGGACGCTTGGACGAACCTTGACCAAGCTGTCTCAAAATCATCACTTTGAATGGTCTTCATCATTTTCCGCAACTTTGACCAAGACTGCATTAATTTCTACAACTTTGACTCTCTAATAATTATCTAGTCAAATGTTGTATTTTCTAGACATCATTTTCCGCACTTTCTTTATTGCTTTCTTTGACTACATCTAGTATAAATATGTAATCTCTACAATGAATAAAATCAGTTCATTTTGGTTTCATTTTTGTTTCTTCTCTGAGTGAGAGAGAGAGAGTTCTTTAGCTAGTTCATCGGTTTGAACCGGCTTGTTGATTTGGTGGTCAACCAATCATCTTTGTGTGTTATTTGGTGGTTAGCCAACGCACTACAACCGTTCTTAGGTGGTTAGCCTTAGATCGTGGGTATATCAGGAGTCATTCCACATCTCTTGACGGTCCCTTCAATCCATTTCAGTTCCAGAAGTGTCATTTGCCTTCTTGGATCATATCCAACACCCGGCCAAAGCCATCCTTCCAATTTTGGGCGTATCAACGCAGCTTCTCGATCTTGCGGAAGTTTACGCTAGTCAGCGTACTGGTAAATGGGGTACGCTCGGTTGAAGCGAGGACACTTTCGATCTGTGGAGCGGCGCTAGTAACCTTGTGAATCGTGGAGATCATCTGTTGAAGGTTGAGTTTGAGCTCGGCGATTTCACGGATAGTCGTGAGATCTGGGCCGACTTGAGTTGTTTCTGCAGCGTGAGGCTCGGTGGGTTCCGATTCTTCCAAGGTGTGGTCGGCTACTAGCGCCGTAGGGTTAGTGTCGAAGAGATGACGTCGAAACGGTTGAGAGTTACTCGTCTGCCCGGCGAGAGCTGCTGTTAACGCTGCGACGAGCGCGGCGAGTTGCGCTTGAGTCTCCTTTTGGATCTCGTCTTGTCTGGCGAAACGCGCCATGACAGAGCTCATGAAGTCGGGCGGAAGGGGTGTTTCGGGTACGGGAGTCTGAGTCGGCTCCTCCCCGGCGGTTCCGGAGACGGTTCTGTCGTCCTGCATGTCTAGATCTGATAACGTTGCTTTGTTCAGAGCCCCACGGTGGGCGCCAAATTGTTTGAGGTGAAAACGGTTCAAGAATAATATAAGAGTGAGATGGGGCGAACAAAGACGTTCTTTTATAGATCTGAACAAGAGGTTACAAGGAGGTAAGTATAGAGGCGAACTAGCCGGAGCTCGGAGAGCAGACCGGAGGAATACAAAGTGGTGAGTATCGGTGAACGTAAGGAAACCCTAGATCTAGCCGCCTAGTATGTATGTCCAAGTGTGGATCCCCTTTATCCTCGTTGCCTTTCTCCTTTTATCGACCCTATCTTCGTGTTCGCCCTAGTTTACCCGAGCCTTGTTGGGCCTTATTCTCGTTGGGCCCGTTTAGTAGCCCGGGTAAATCATGCTTCTGCCGACTCTTCCAGAACACTCTTAGTCGCGCTACTAGACACGTCCTCGTGCTGAGGCATTTCTTACGCGTTTAGTGGGCCGAGTACATTGTTACATCGGGCTAAGCTTCTCCATTTGATGGGCCTTGTGGAGGGGTGTAACCCATCTCCTACAGTCAACAACTTTCTCGGCATATTATTTCGTTCGGGTACGATTTGGCTTCATCACTACTCATCGGCAATGATGTCCCTAAAGCAAGCGAAACATAATCACTTTGAGTCACAGCTCATGATGTAGTTTCACGCTAAGAGCTCGTCAGCTAATTTCTCGTGGGGATGCTACTTCGTCATATACGTTGTTGAAGCTTGACGAACACATCAATAACTTGCCCTAGACCATCCTGGGGATCAACTCAGTGATACACCTCGCCGCAACCAGTTCTGTCCCTCTCTTCCGACTTCAAGCTCCATCAATGGCAGTTCAGAGCCGAGTTGGAGCTCCGTTCTTTTTGGAACTTCTTCGTCAAAAGCTTGCGTCCTCCCGGGATCGAGACATGATATGAGAAAGTCCCAACATCTCATCACGAACGCTCGCCCGGCATCTCGTTCCCAACGTTCGCTAGGCTTCACCAGAGATGACATCTGTGAGCTCCATTAATGGCAGCTTGTCGCCGACTTCAAGCTCCATCACCCGTCGCCGCAACGACTTGATCGCGTCTTTCTCGTCAACAATACGACAAACCAGTAACCAATGTTTTGTTCGTTGGTTCTCACCAAACACAAGACCATCTATTCGTCGAGTCGTCACACCGATCTATTGCCAGCTTGAGATCAAGAAAACATCACCAAGCTCCGTTAACAGAAGCTTGTCGTACTCGGCTTAAGCTTTGTTTTCAAAACGAGATTCCAATGTTTCGCAAAAACAAGCGTTAACCCGAAATTCATCACTCACAGAGACATTGCGACAAAAGGAACTCGGGCTCGTCGTCTTTTGACACAGCGGCAAATACAAATTGTCACCGACTAAAAGCCCTTGCCGCCCAAAATCTTATGCTGACTAGAAGCTCCCCGATCAAAAGCTTATGCCGACTAAAATCAGAGGCACAGTGACGACGCCTTCAAGCTCTCCACCATGCCGAGAATAGCCTTCCTTTAGTTTGTATTGAATACCTACCCATCACTCGTCACCTAGCCAACGTCCCTCCGTCATGTGCTTTACTCGGAAACATTTGTTGCTCGGCATCTAGTTCTCACAAAGTGGAGGCTTGTTACGTTTCACCGGGCATGACGTCTTCGACAGCTTCTCAGCAATGGAAGCATGTCTCCGACTTCAAACTCCATTCTTTGGGACCTACCATTCATTTTGCTTGGCAATAAAAAAAGGAGCAAAGACCGAGTAAAAACAATAATAACGACACTAGTTTTGAGTTCAACACCAACTAACGGCCTCGTGCTCTACGTGGAAGCTGCGACATCTAAAACCGAGTAACGGGACAAGAATCAGCCGAGTTCAACACAAACTTTATGAAGGACGCAAGCTTGCTTAAACTTGTCGTACTTCGACTCAAGACACTAGCTCGGCCTCTTATGCTCCATCATCGACGACATCTTCAAGCTACGTCATCAACACGTCTTCTTCTTCAACAACACCGAACTATTGATATATCTACCAAGAACACCGATCTTAGCTTCAGATCATGCACTCATGCTACCCCATCAGCAAGGTTTAGAGCCTTGCGGTTGCTCGGCATCTCGTTCTCGATAAATAGAGGCTCGTTATGCTTCACCAAGCATGACATCTTCAGTATCGGTCGACGGTCACTCGTCACTACCACCGTTTTGTTACTCGTCATTTGATATCGAAGTCGAAATTACTCGGCACCAGCCAGCCTCATTAGCCATCATAGCTTGAGCTCATCAGACCTTTGCTCGGCAATGTTTCAAGCTCATCAAGACTTCCTCTTCTCCGATTGTTTGTTAAGCTCATCAAGATTTTATCTCTTCCTCGTTATGTTCTCTTTCTCGGCATCTCAGCTCAGAAAGAGGGACCACGTCTTTTTCCGTTAACGAGGACTTGCTCGACAACTCATCAACTTGCAAACTAAAGATCGATTCCGGCTAAAAGCTCTTCCCGACCAAAAGCTTATGCCTACTAATAACAGAGGCCCAGTGATGACGTCATCAAGCTCACCACCATTGCCGAGTAACGGAGGTGAGACCCTGTTGCAACTCATCAAAGACGCAGGTCTCCTAAACCCTCTTTATGTCATCAATTTTTACTCGGTTAAAAAGAAAAATGACAGAAAAGACAAGTTGCACTTTTGCCACTTTTACTCGAAGAAAAAACGAGTAAATGACAAATTGCATATTGTCATTAAAAAAAAATTGATGACAAAAAGACAAGTTGCACTTTTGTCAGTTTTACTCAAAGAAAAAACGAGTAAATGATAAATTGCATTTTGTCACTAAAAATAAAATACGACAAAAAGACAAGTTGCACTTTTGTCACTTTTATTCGAAGAAAAAACGAGTAAATGATAAATTGCAGTTTGTCACTAAAAAAATGACGACAAAAAACCAAATTGCATTTTGCCACTTTTACTCGAAGAAAAAAAAAACGAGTAAATGACAAGTTGCATTTTGTTATTTTTTCCCCCAAAAAAAAGAAGAGTAAATGCACTTCCAAATCATTTTTACTTAGCCTAAAAAAAGAAAAACGAGTAAATGCACTTCCAAGTCGTTGCTCTCCGAGCTGTTTACTCTCCACGCATGAGTTTACTCTCCAGGCATGAGTTACTGGCCGAGTTACTACTTCTAAGGACAATTTCACAGTATACTCTCCTAGCAAGAGTACAACTCGCGTCCTAGGCATGAGTCCACCAGTCAATTCGCCTAGTAAAAGCACAACTCGCCTTTGTCTGGGCATGAGTTTAGTAAACTTGGCTTTTCCAAGCATGAGTTTACACTAAAATCGCTTAGTAAGAGTACAACTACTCTCATTACATGCATGAGTTACTTGCCGAGTTACTGCTTCTAAGGACGATTTCACAGTAAACTCTCCTAGCAAGAGTACAACTCGCGTCCTAGGCATGAGTCCACCAGTCAACTCGCCTAGTAAAAGTATAACTCGCCTTTGTCTGGGCATGAGTTTAGTAAACTTGGCTTTTCCAAGCATGAGTTTACACTAAAATCGCCTAGTAAGAGTACAACTACTCTCATTACAAGCATGAGTTACTGCTTCTAAGGACGATTTCACAGTAAACTCTCCTAGCAAGAGTACAACTCGCGTCCTAGGCATGAGTCCACCAGTCGACTCGCCTAGTAAAAGTACAACTCGCCTTTGTCTGGGCATGAGTTTAGTAAACTTGGCTTTTCCAAGCATGAGTTTACACTAAACTCGCCTAGTAAGAGTACAACTACTCTCATTACAGGCATGAGTTACTGCTTCTAAGGACGATTTCACAGTAAACTCTCCTAGCAAGAGTACAACTCGTGTCCTAGGCATGAGTCCACCAGTCAACTCGCCTAGTAAAAGTACAACTCGCCTTTTTCTAGGCACGAGTTTACAAACTCGCCTAAATCATAAGGCCTTGAGTCCATTGTCTTATAAACCATCTTCGTATAATTCGCAGAGATCAATTTCATCTCTCTCAACGAACTGGGGGGCTTATTGTTGGACATAGGTTGTGACCTCAACAAGGCCTATTAGACAATGAACTCGGCCCATTTAGAATGAGGTCACTAGGAAACCCTAGACCTCATCCTTCTATAAGTAAGGAGGCACCCCACCCACTCTTTGACATGGATCTTTTTTTTGATCTCTTGACCCCTTCTTGGAATTTCTAGAGAGAGAATACATTTTAGAAAGAGAAACATTTTAACACATGCCTTCATCTAGGCACTTGTGTCCCATCGTTGTAGAACTATGATTGGTTTGATCCCTCTTTAAAGGGTACGTATGCAGCCCTTCACCCGGTCCAGCTATAATTATTAAACCCTTTTTTACTCTCATCCATCCAGTTCAAGTTCAGTATGGAGACTTCTCCTAATCCCACCATCGAAATCTGTCCACCTCCAGCATAGCACCGATTTCGGTTCAAACAACAGAGTTGATGCGCAGACCAGATCAGTTGCCTTTTACGTCCAGTCTCAGTCTTGTTATAACTCGAAAATTTGTTGATGAGCAGACGATGATGTGTTGAAATGTTTTGCATGTTCAAACTGATCAAATTTTATTTGTATCGTCGAAAATTGTATAATGAGCCTTTTGCTATCGGATAGATAAATTATATAAATATAAATAGGGTTAAGTAAATCCTATTTATATGCATATTATTCTCACGTTGCACTGTAATTGACTGTTATGCCTTTATGTTGCACTTATGATTCAGAAACCCTTCGCTGGTTCCCACAGTCCCATTCAATGTGAAACCATCTAGAAATGGGCTCAGAACGAGAACAAGGATTAACCATAGTCTATTGATTGGTTCTGGTTCCGGTCCATTAAGGATCGGCTTTAATTTGATAGACCTTGGAGCAAAAAAATTGGACCTGCTATCCAACGTATAAAAGCATGCAACTTACAAAACTGTTAATACAATTACTAAACAATGTTTAGCAAAATCAAATATAAAATTAAATAAATATTTTGCAACTTATGTCTTATAAATGTAATCACAAAAACCATAAAATCAGAGCCTTTTGTTGTGCATCTCCTTCTTCCTAGTTTTTTTTGCGATCATTTTGTCGCTGCCAAAATACTTATTTTTGAATCTAAAAAACAAAAAGTTGTAGTCATCTAAGAAAATAAATATAACCATAAGAAATTGATTTTTTTTTGAGCTTTACTCGTGCAGAACCATGAATAAAGTCTCAAATTAATGTTTTCTAACATATGTTTAATGTAAAAGTTGTAATTATCTAAATAGTAAATATAATCAAAATTGGTGTCAACATTTTATTCACTCCTAAATACTTAAGTTTGAGGTAGTTAGACCCACTTAAAATTGTCCACTAAATCTCATTACAACAAATTCTTTACTGATGTTTCACACTTTTTTCCGGATACGACCTGGTTTTTTCCATAATTTTAAAATTAATATTATTTTATATATTATTTTATTTAAGTATTTACATGTATATTTCTACTGCATTGAAAAACAAGAAAATTTATGACTTTGAAACTATTTAAAACTAAAATTTATTTTAATATCTAAAATATATTTCGTATAAAAATAATAAAACTAATTAAGTCTTAGTTATAATCCAATTTCTCATTTTTTTCCTATATGAATTTTCAGTACAAGAAATTATTAGATTAATAAATGATTTATTTTTTTTTGGTTTTAAGATTAATTTTTATTTGTGGTTTTATAAATTATATTCTCTTTTCTCGTTTGCTTTGTTTTGTATTGGTCATTTATCTATTTAATGAAATATATTTTATTCCTTTTTCTTTGTATGAGATTTATGGTCATATTTTTAAGTTTTTTTTAATATAATGTAATTCAAATTTTTAAACAATATACGTAACCAACTTTAATTATTTTTTCATATATAAAAGAATAGGATTTAACCTAGGGTTACCAAATCACAAAACAGATTAAATATTTAAGGAAACTTTATATATATATATATATATATACGTATATAAGTCTTTCTTTTCTACATATACAGGTCAAAATTTGTTTTTATATATATAGAAATAAGTTAAGTTTCTTTTAATAATAACATGTCGACAGAGCCGTTATATTTTGAAGCCACGCATATTATTAATCAATGATATATCTTTTGAAGCCGCATTTATTAATCAATGATGTATATTTGTATCAATGAAAATTGTTGGGCATGATCATTGTGTCAGGCTCATTGCTCTCTTCTTGAAGCGATGACCTGCAATTTGAAAGCAAGTCAATGGAGAAGTAACTATTGAGAAATAATGCATGAGTCGCAGCGAGTTTTGACAAAAACAAAACATACACTTTCTTCTTTGACTTGGTCATAGACTTGGCGTTACCATCAATCCTGTTCATCATTTTCAGTTCTCTGTAGATCCAATGTTTTCCTCTTCTTCTTTACATAATTGCCTTTTTGTTTACAACAGCTAAGTCTTCTCTTTCCAGTGGAGTTTCTTCAGTAGTAGCTAACTTAAACTTCTTCCTCCTACAAAACCATCAAACGTGAATAACAAATGAAAGACAAATATAAGTGAATAATAGTCGCTCTTGTCAAGATCCTACTTGGAGCTTGGGCTTTTGCTCGAAGCTTTACGTATCTTTGAACTCTTCTTCACTGGCACAATCTCTTCTTCCTCAGACTCACATTCATACTCTCTAGTTTCCTTCTGGAATTCCTCATTAGCAAGAACCAATACACCTGGAAGAATCTGAGCCGTCTCTTCATCCTCAATCGCAGCACAAACATTATACTCCCTGTCTTCCTCAACAATCTCCAACAAAGGTTCCTTCTTTTTCTTAACACTACGAAACAAAAACAAAAAAGTTTAACGATAATACTCAATAGACGCCAAATGAAAATTCCTTACAAGACCAAACATAGTGAAACTAACCAAACAATATATTTATCCTTTAACACACAACTCGACTCAAACTGTGGCAAAACGAACCCATCCATCTGAAAATCAAAGATAAAGGTTCCCGAAGAGATTTAACTTGCCAGAGAGAGAAGATATCAGAGTGACGGAGTGAACGGTGACTAGTTTGAGCGGCGGAAACAACGTGGCTAGGGTTAACCAGAAATCTTCCCGCAAATAGCCTACATCGAAAATAGTTGGATTTAGTGTTTTTTTTTTAAATCTAAAAAGCTTAAGAATCATATTTATATGTTGGGTAATTTTTCTGGTCAGGTTAAAAAAGTTTGGTTTAAATTGGATGTGGTTAAAATTAAGTTGGTTAAATCCGGTTAATTTAAATTCAGTAAGAGTAGACTTATTTTCAGTTTGCACCGATAAGACTTGGTTTTAATTGTATTAGATTAGAATTTTGTTGTTTAAATCTGGTTAGCTTAAGTTCGATGGGAGTAAATTCTTTGTTATTCTACACATATTTTTATTTTCCTATTTCCTTTATTGTTTTAGTAATTTATATATGAATTACCAAAAATCTTTCTTTAGTTTTTAATAGATATAATATATGATTTCACCTTTTTATTTATAAATAACTCAATTTAATTTTAAAATAATGATTTTTTTTGTAAACACTAATTAAAGCACATTGAATTGTAAGTCTACAAAACCCTAAACTACAAAACTCAAAACCCTAAATGTTTTCTTGATAATCAAAAGAGTCTTAATTATTGTATCAAATACCCAAATATATTAATTATAGACTACTCAACCCTAATATGCAAATTTAAATCAATAAAACAAAAAAAATATCAATCTAAAAATCTAACCCTAAAAAATCAACCTTTAAAGACATAACATGTTAGAAAATTTATTGCTAAACATTGTCTAACACATGGTTACCAAATCAATATATATTCTTTTAAATTGTTCAATTATATTAATTTATAAACTTCATATTAACCCTTATATTGATGATTAATTAAGAATTTCACAAAAAATAATTCTTAACATTTTTAAAAATTAATTTATTAGATCAAATTACGATGTAGACTACATAATAAGTCTACGAAGTAGACTTCTTAAGAGGTTTACATATATGTAAACTTTATTTGTTACGTGTAGATTAAAGAAGGGTTTATAGTGATTTAAACCTCCAACTATTTTTAAATCGGATGGAAAACCTTCAACTAAAATTTTATGTTTTTAAACCTTCAACTATTGAACCGTTAATGCCATTAACCCTCCGTTAACAAAATCGTTTTATCTGAACGAAGACCCGTTAAATTGAAACGCGGCGTTTCACGAAATGCTTAAAATCAACGAGTATTTTAGTGATTTAAACCCTCAACTATTTTTAAAATCAGATGGAAAACCCCCAACGAAAATTTTATGTTTTTAAACTCTCAACTATTGAATCTTTAATACCTTTAACTCTCCGTAAATAAAATTATATTTTTCTGAATGGAAACCCGTTAAACTGGATCGCAACATTTCATTTAATCACGGAAACAACACAAGATGCTTAAACCTTTTTTATCACCGGGCATGAACAATCACGATTATCCCCAAATAAAAAAATAGGATTCTTCTTCCTTTTCAAGAACCATAGAAAATGAAATAAGTTAAAAATCTCTATTGTTTCTAATATTAATTGTTTCTTTCATGTGCATTTATTTATCAAAAGGGAAAATTTGGAATGTTAAGTAACTTAGGTTATCAATCTCTTCACACTCAAAATTTTACCTAAAATTTATCAAAAAGATGAACATGAGAGAAAATAATTAGGATTAAAAACAACAGAGTTTTTTTACTTATCTCACATTTGATGGTTTTTGAAAAGGATAAAATATCCTTTTATTTGGGGATGAATGGTGAATGTATATTTCCCATTGATAAATAGTGTTTAAGAATCTCATGTCGTTTCTGTAATAAAATGAAAGAATGTATTCTCCATTTAAAAAATGTTTTTTACGTAAAGTTAAAGGCATTAAAAGATTAATAATTGAGGGTTTAAAAACATAAAATTTTAATTTGGGGTTTTCCATCTGATTTAAAAGTAGTTGAGGGTTTAAATCACTAAGATATTGTTAACAGATGGTTAACGGCATTAACAGTTTAATAGTTGAAGGTTTAAAAACCTAAAATTTCAGTTGAAGGTTTTATATCCGAATGAAAAATAGTTGGAGGTTTAAATCACTATAAACCATTAAGGAATGACAAAAACGTAAAATAGTTTTCTGGTTTTTTGTTTGGTCATAAGGGTTAAATATTACTTTTATTATCCTTTAAGTTGGTTTTGTATTTGATTGAATATGAGATCTACTTTTATGGTTATAATCAATATTTAGGTTGCTTTTGGCAAATTCCCCTTCTTACATATATTGTATTTTAAATTTTTGCAAATGGATATAATTTCTTTTGATATAATATAAATTGTTATTAACACGAATATCTCATTCTATTCTATATAATTTGTATAGAATAACATATATTTAAAATATTTCTCTCTATTTTCCCCCATCTCTCTCTCAACAATAAATATGTGACTCAGAATTGAAAAAAGATAACAATACTATGTATGAAGTATATTATAGTATATTTTTGGTATGTTTTATTCTATATGATAAACATGGAATAGTTTAATATCTAATTCAAATGATACATCATATATATATATATATATATATATATATATATATAATTTTGATATGAATTAATTTGTATATAATTTGAATACGATCAAATTCTAGACATTTCCTCATATTTTTCCTCATACAATCGACATATAATTAGTAATAGTATATTGTAAATATTATATACTATTCTATTTTAATGACACAAAATAATATGTTACAATATTTCATCATTCTTCTCTTCTTTTATTTTTTTATTCTCATTCACCACTCTTTCATTTTTTTTTCTTTTTTTTTTTTGTTCTCATTCACCATTCTTTCATTTTTTTTCTTTACCTTTCTCTCATATTCTCTTCTTTTATTTTATTTTTCACCATTCACACTTATTTCTCCTTGTTCTTCCGAACTCCTCATTCTTCTTCTTTTTTCTCCTTTCGCCTCCTTCACACTCATAACTCCTGACCACGTCCTCTTGAGGCTTTTCTTCCTATTCTTCACTTCGTATTATTCATTGAAAAAATTGGAAAAATAGGACACTCTCGTCTTGAATTTGTCCTTTTAAGACTTTTGGAAGATTATTTAGGAAAATAGGATTCACATTCTTTTTAATACCATAATACCCCTCTATTAACCAATTAAAAATTATAAATAATATATTTTCGTAATTTATTTAATATTAAAAAGGAAAAAGATAAAAACACATTTTTTATCTTAATTGGAATTGTTGCTTCTTAATAAATAATAAATTTTTGTAATTCATTTAATATTAAAAAAGAAGATAAAAACATGTTTTACTTTCTTCTCTTATTATCTATAACCAAAGTAAAAAAGCAACAATTCTCATCTTTTTTTAACTCTTGCATTTGTGCTACACTTTTTATAACTTTATGTTTAAGAAAATGATCCACAAAAACAAAATGATCCACAAAAACAGAGATATATGTGTGGTGTTTAGAGACTATGTTGTTAATAGAGAGAGGAGATGATTATGTTGATGAAGAAAAGAGAGAGACAAAAAAACAAAGAAAGAAAGATTGTGGGAGGAGAAAAACGTGGAAGAAAATATACTATGAGAGATTTATGGTAGATTTAGTGTAGATTTAGGAAATATATTAACCGAAATATGGAAGTTTCCATAATTTTTGTGATTTTGTTATAATATGTATCATACGTTGTGCAGAACACTGTAAATTGTGTAGAAAGTTTATTCTTCCGTAGGCGGAACATAAGTAAAAGGCATAACAAGTTATGACACATAAACAAAAAAAAGGTAAATCGTAGAGTTATGGTTATAAGTTGTAATCAAAGCTCGAGGTAGACTAACAACATCTTGCTATAATATAACCTAACGAATTCTAGCTAAGATAGAATATACAAGAAAGTTTTGTTTGTTTTATATACCTAGGAGAGATCGATGTATAACACTTAGTATCCGATTTATAGGCTAAGCAAGTAGCGAGAATGCGTATTCTATCCCTAGGTAGGACATCAAATAAAATATGTTTCCACTATTTTTAAAAAATAATTTTAAACATATAAATCATTATACTTAAGTTTCCAATAGTTCTCATATTTTTTTATATTTTTAAAATTTATTTTACTATTTTTCCATTACACAAGGGTAAAAACTGTCCAAAAATATCCAAAATATCAAAAGTCCTAAATGGACAAACAAAAGTTGAGAGTATCCCATTTTTCCAATTCTCCCTTATTCATTTCCCTTATTCTTCTATTTCCTCACTTCTTCTCTTTTTCCTCTTTTTTCTTGTTCCTCATTTTTCTCCACTTCTTTTTCTTATTCTTCTTTACTCACTCTTCATTCCTTACTTTTTACTTCTATGTATTACTACATTTGTTATAATACTAAAAAAACCAAATTCTTTTCTATCATTACAATTCTATTTTAAACAATCTATCCTATATTAATAGAATAAATAGAATAGTATCTCATTATTATGTATGTAATAGTCACTCACACACACAATAAGCAATAAATTGTCTATTTGTGTCACAAATTGACACAGTTTTCAAAAGATAATCATTTTGTTATTTTTTACTGTATATAATGACTATATCACAAATTAACCCATAATAATTTTGATATTGTCTTCTTTTTTTCAAAAAATGCATTTTTTGTTTCTAAACCTACAAATTCCATTTTTCTCTTAGATATTACAGTAGTTCACCGTTGTACATATAGCCGCCGATTAACCGGCGGGAATTTACACCAGGTCTTGACGATCATATTCGATTACCCGAACAAAATTTGTTCTTGTATATAAATGTTTTGATAAAAATAAACACTTATATAGTTTTACAAAAATATAAATGTTCTAACCTAAACTAACAACATTACCAATAATCCTGACAAGAACAGGTCCCATCCATGAACCGATGAAACCGGTTATTGTCTCTCACAATGATCTCTCTCTTAACACTTCCAGACACAAACTTGAAGAAGCTGTGGCAATCTCCACATATCCTAAGGTTCTTAGTGATCCTGATGGGGACACCGTTTGGTAAAACCAGCAAGCCAAACGCTAGAGCCAGTTTTTCACTATGGTGCGCGACTTCTGCTGCTTTCTCCTCTTCCTCCAGATCGTAAAGCGAGAGTTTCAGGTCGGGCTTGTACCCTGCAGCCTCCATCTCATTCCTTAGCTTGGTCAGCATTGTCTGAATCTCTTTGTTCATTCTGTGGGATATGTCCTTAGCTTGAAAGGTATGGACTTGGTTCTTCACTGTAATCCAACTGTACCCGGTTCCTTTCTTGATCCCTACGCCTTTCATCTCTTCTCTCACGGTGTTGGCTTCTGCCCACCTATCGAAGGTTGGTTATAATATAGTTTGATCATGCCAGCTTAAAAATACAATCTTTTGGATTAAATCCATTTCAATGGTTTAGAATGTATTGTGCGCTTCTTTGAAACGTTTTAGAATATGATTCACTTACCTCCCAGCTGCTGCAAACGTATTGGAAAGCAGAACGTGGTTGCCTGAATCTTTAGGGTCAAGTTTAAAAAGGTTCTCAGCTGCTATTACTCCGAGGTGTGGCTTACTATGCATCCTACAAGCATTCTGAAGAGCGCCCCAAACCGAGATTGTCGGTTGAATTGGCATTTTCTTTATAAATTCGTATGCTCGTTCCACAATCCCAGCTCTCCCTAGCATGTCCACGACGCATGAATAATGTTCAGCTCCTGGCTCAATGCCATATGTACTCTTCATCGAATCAAATATTTTCATACCGTTTTCCACAGCCCCTGCTCTACTACAAGCTGAAAGCACGGACACAAACGTCATATAGTTTGGAGCCAGACCGCATCCACGTGGTGGCATTTCTTCAAATAACGCCAACGCCATGTCGACCTGACCCTGATGAGCATATCCACCGATCAGTGAATTCATCGTCACCAAGTTCTTTTCAGGCATCTCATCGAAAGCTTGTTCTGAGTCTTCTATACATCCGCATTTCCCATACATATCGACGAGTGCACTTCCCACAAAGATAGTCCTTTCAACGCAAGCTTTCACAGCGTGAGCATGTACTGATCTTCCCAACTCAAGACCTGCCATACCAGCACATGCACTCAGAGTGCTTGAGATCATAAAATCAGAAGTCTCAACAATCTCCTTCCTTGAACGTAGAAACAACAAAGACGCCTTCTCATCTTCATGATTCTGCACATACGCAGACACCAGCGAACACCAAGAAACGGCATTTCTCGTCCCCATTTCAGCAAAAACAATCTCACTAGAGTGAATCTTCTTACACTTTCCATAAAAATCAATCAACCCATTACACACTGACACATCTCTATCAAACCCAGTACGAAACACAAGCCCATGCAACTGCTTACCTAGATTCAGCAACAACCCATCTGAAGAAGCATTAAGGAAAGCACAAAAAGTTATCGAATTGGGGTGTCCACCAATCTTTCTAAAGTCAATAAAAGCTCCAATAGCTTCCCTAGGCCTTCCATCAGTGACAGAGTTAGATATATAAGCATTCCAAGTTTCAAGATTCCTCTCAGGAATTTCATCGAACATCTTCCGAGCATCATCCCTGAGCTTAGTCTTACAATACATATCGAAAGCACTACACCCAACAAACACATCAAGTATCCGCCCACACTTCAGAGCAAGCGCATGAATCTGCTTCCCAGTAACTGGCGCTCGCAACGAAGCCGCCGCTTTGAAGGCGCAAGGGAAAGTGAAGTCGTTCGGGAAAACACCTTCTCGTTGCATTTCGACGAACTCAAACAAGCCTGAGGAGAAGTGACCGCTTTGAACAAGCCCGGAAACGAGTGATGTCCAAGAGACCACGTCTCGGGAAGGAGTGAGGCGGAGAACGAGCCTGGCCGAGTCGGGATGGTCGAGCCTCGAGTACATGTTGATGAGGTAGTTTGCGAGGAATGGAGGAGGAGGCGTGTCGAGGGTCTTGACGATTCGCGCGTGGACGACGCGGCCCAGACGCATGGACCTCGTGGAGATTGCATTCTGGAGAAGTGACCCGAGAGCGTTCGCCGTGAGGAGTGTCATAACAACTCACGCCGCCGATTCGTTAACCTCATTTGTTCCGGGTAGTGGCATTATTGTCAAATTTCATATCTTTCAACCCAACTAAAGGGTGTAATGGTAATTTGAATATGTGAATTGATAAAGCTGTGTTGTTGGAGATGAAGCTTTAGATCTCTGCTAAGTCCCCAAAAAGTTCGAACCTTTATACGTTTCTCTTTTTACTCCGAAAGTTTCTAAATTTCATCATGTTTTGTTTGATTAGTTATTTCTCTATCGCAGGACATTAGGGTTTTGGGTCTGCTCCAATGGATACGGATCAAGAGATGGGTCAAAATCCTCCTGGGTAAGTCTTAATTCGAGATATCATTACACGCATCACGTTGTGTAATGAGGCTTGTATGCTCTGATTCTATGAAATTACTAGGTAGTGTGTTCAGTTGGGACATGATCAGCTTTGTTTGTTTTTGTTTGTTTCTATTTTCGAACCTGCACAGATTTGATGGTGAAGCAGTATCAGTCGATGACACTAACCCAGAGAAGGACAACTTTTGGGAGAATACATTGTTAAACAAGGGAGATGGTGATGATCATGTGAAGGCGAATGGTAACAGAAACTCCTTCACTCATGGTGAAACGGATCTGAACCAACTCCCAGCGATTCCACCTGTTTCTAACGGCCAAGGTTTGCCTTTTGCGCCTGTTGATTTCCCGAGCCCCGGTGATGTTTGGACGTGGAGAGTTGGGAGGAGAGTGAGTGCTACTGGGTTTCATAAGGATAGGTTTCTGATTCTCCCTGAGAGGCTTAAGATGAAGAATGCACCAAAGTCATTTGCTAGCAAAAACACCCTTTCTCGTTATCTCGAGACGAATTTCCCTGAGATGGATGTTAATGCCTTCTTTGCTTCTTTTAGCTGGAACATCCCGGCTTTGTTTCAGCCCGCGGACAGAGGTTAGTAAAAGCCCTTGTATAAAGCTCTAAACTGTGACATGGAAATGATGTTTCCTTCTTTGGTCTTATCTAGTTGATGCTGCATCTCTGTTTGAAGAGACATCCAAAGAAGGTGAGAATGTTGTGGATGGGAAGAACGAAGGTTCATCCTCTCGTTACAGCCAGAGGAAGAGAAAACAAGTGCAGACACAGACTTATGAACCTGTTGAAGTGAAACCTAAAGAAACTCCACGAGCTAGCGGCAGGAAAAAGAAAGAAGCTGCTACAACTCCAGCCAGCAAACAGAAGCCATCCTCTTCGAGACGCTCGACCAGACAGAAACAAGGCGATGTGGTTGACTTGGAAGAAGAAGCTGCAACAAAACCTGGCAAGAGAATGAAGAAACGCAGAGGTAACACTGCAGAGAAAGAACAAGATGCTCCGATTCCTCATGTCTATGTTTCTCCTATGAACGGTGTCCTTGCGGTCTCTCACTCCCCTGTGGAGATTAACCCGGAGGAGTTTGACAGTTATCTGAACACTCTGGAGAATCTTCTTCAGCAGCAGCCTTCAGAAGCAGGACAAGAGTCTTCTTCTTCTTCTTCTCTTCCTGTCACTGCAAGCTCTCCAGTGAAAGAATATGAATGGGCAGAAGCTAGGATGAAGCTTTCATCGCTTCTCGACAAAGACTTCTCTTCCTTGCTCATGTCCAATGAAGTTGCGGAGCTAGCAACCTTAGCAACAAAACTGAAGAAAGATCCAAGCCTCTCAGCTGAAGAGATAGTGAGGTTGAAGCTGATCGAAGAGATACCAACTTTCAGCGAAGTGTTTCAGGAGAACAAGAATGTGATAGTGGAAGCTGACAAGTTCTTCTCTGCTCTCGAGCTTAACAAAGCCAAAGTAGCATCTCTTAAGTACGAGTACAGCGATTTAAAAGACAAGCTAGGCAATATCCAGACGGAAGTGGATACAAACTCCGAAACAATCCATCAGATTGACGAGCAAATCGCTCAGCTTCAAGCTAGAAGGACCGAGCTGACCCGTTGCATCAGTAAAAAGGAGAAAGAGAAGGTTGATCTGAGCTACGGCCAGAAGATGGTGGCTAACTCGATTCCTAAAGTTGTGCAGGAAGTTCAAGCAGCTAACTCGAAGAAACCCGAATGGGAGATGAAGAAAGAAAATGCTGTTAAACGCGAAGAAGAGATCCTCAATAAGTTCACATCTCTCAAAGGGTTCTATCTCTAAAAACCTATTAGGTTCTGATAAGTATCGTGTTGCATAAGGCTAAACTCTTGAAAGCTGTTTCAGACTTTAATGCCAAGTTCCTCTGTAATCATTTTCGTAATAACGCTACATGTTTCAGACACATCACATTACAAGTAGTAGACATTGGTGGTTACTGTACAAGCCCTACCCTGCTACTACCTTCTTGTAAAACTCCACCTTCGTGCTCCATCTTCGGCACCGTGACTATAGACTCTCCATCGACGTTGCAATCCACCGTGGCTAGATCAAGCCTAGTTGATTCCGGTAGCCTAAAACGCCACACGTCAAGCTCAAGCGAAAAACCCAGAGACGAGGACCCATTTGTTCTCACCAGAATCTTGGTCATCCTGGGACGGCTCTCCACCATGTAAGCCCTCAGTGGCGATGTCTGCGTCTGACCTCAAGGGAAGCTCCAGGACGCGGGTGAAGATGTGAGGGAGACGTCGGATCGTCTTTACGGGTTCTTGGGTCGGATCACGAGGGTGGTGATGTTGTTGTTAGTCTTTGTGGGTGAAGAAGGATGGACTCTCATGGTGTGATTAAGGAGGGAATGGGTCAAAAATAAATAGGAGAAAAGATGAGAATATTTATATCCCGTCAGAATATCTATTCTATTAAAACATGATCATGACCTATTGTCACCAATTGAGCTCTGATACAAAATTGTAACACTCGTATTTTTAGTTTAACTTAATAAATAATAATCTTCTTGAAACTTCACTTTATTACTTCGCGTAGTCAATGTAACACCATAAATCCATAAATAGAATAAAATCCGGGAAAATGTCCATAAACGTAAAACCATAAGTTTGAAAAGAAAAACACCCAAAACACCGATCTGAAATGAATCACTCCTCAGCAGTCTCACCTGAAAGGAAAGAAAGAGGGGTGAGCAACAGGGGAGTCACTCAGTGAGGTATGGGGTGCTAAACCCGCAGTCCATGGACCCGGTCATAACATTCTGAATAAATATAATTTAATTCTAAACACGTAACAAACACGGTACCTAAAGTACCCAAAGATCAAACAATGGTCCTAGCGAGATACCCACCCGCTGCCCACTAACAGGCCAAAAACAACAACATCGAATACGTGCTCGGTAACACACGTCCGTAGACGATTTATCGACCTCAGCCTTGGCAACAACATGTCGACTATGTTGTGCCGCAACATCTCCACACAAAACATACTGGTCACAAACCACTCTATGGAAGTACGTCTCCGTAGTCGACCACAACATTTCACCTCAATTCTCAACAAATATTTATATTTGTACATAATATATATATATATTTAATATATTATCAAAGAACAAGTAAAGTTGAACCCTCTAACACCCTATATTCGGTTTAACAGAGAACCTAATAACTAAACAAGCAACCTCTAATAGACTCAATTTCACGAAGACGGAACACATTAGAAATAAATTATGTTTATTCAAAATCCTAAGCCGTGTACAAGAAGTTTGGGAATAGCCCTCACCTAATGTGGGAAAAGTGTTGTCTATGAACTCCAGCTACTCAAATAGACTCCAAATCTGAAATCAGGGCGAAAAATCGAGTCAGAACTGATGCACCTCAGTACAAGGATCAGCATATGGAACCAGCACTGGATGCGGATCAGGAAGATCACTTTGCCTCAACAGAGGTTCACCCGACGGAGTACATTGATCCATCCGTAAACACTGACCGAACCGTGTACAGAATCGACCCGCGTTCACCCGGAAATGATCTAAGGTTGGAACCACGACCTAATGATCAGGTTGATCGATCTTCAGTCATCCGTTCCCGACCCATTCGACAATCTAAGACAAACAGACGAGCCAAAACTCAAGATCAACGAGAGGAACTTGACCTAGGTCACAGCACTTCACTTCTGACCCGTTTGGGTCGTACCACATGTCCCGGTGGCCATGAACATCACTTTTCCGACCAGATTGTTGATTCCTTGATGATCGATGATTCTAATCTCTCTAAAGCAAGGATACTTAAGTTCTCTGAAGATTTGGGTCGACTAAAGTGGAGTTCCGTTCATGAAAGTTCATTGATCATCCACACGGACATCCCACAGTACGTCCTGCTCCTGACCGCGAAAGACCCGATCATCACAGCAAGGTTCGATGAACCTGGACAAAAGTAGGCGAAGGGACATCTGTTGACCAGGGTGGATTCGGACGAACCTGGACAGTAGGCAAAGGGTCATTTCGACCAGGACAAGAACCAAAGAGTCATTTGACCATTTTTTAGTCTTTGTTGCTTTTTCTAGGTGTGTTTTTCCGCAAAATTCTAAACCTTTTCGTATGCCTTTGCTACTATAAATATGTAATCCTTTCTTCAGCAATAAACAAGTCGATTATCATCTTTGTCTTGAGTTAAACTCTTTGTTCTTTTAAGAACTTTTCTTTGTTTCTTGGTGAGTCATATCCAAGTTAAACAAATCCTCAAAATCGTTGGACTTGTGAGTCATATCAAGCAACGACTAGAGATACTTCTTTTGGTGGACTTGTGAGTCATATCAAGCACCAACTGAAGCCGGGAATATCGAAGGCCTTCCGCAACCTTCGTGCGACCCTTCAATCCATCCAGTTCTCATTCGTGAGTTCATACCAAATCCAATCCGGTCGAGTGATCCTATCAAGGGCGTATCAAGTGGTATCAGAGCCACTCTTCCGGTATTGTCTATTCATTCATCTTTCTCATCTCCCATTTTTTCTTCAAACACTTCTTCTCCTATCTATCTTAAGTCCGGGCCCCTCATTACCATCCACTAGTTTAAAAAAAAAAAAAAAAAAAGAGTAACAAAGAAAGATCTATTCAAAAAAAAAAAGGAGTTTGATTTGTGGATTGGTGGTGGAAGAGAAAGCCTGCTGGCTGAGGAGAAATCCAGCCTTTGAGGTGGTTAAAACGGATTTCAAAACCAAAATCTCTTATCTTTCTATCTTGAGAACATTCCCTTTTGTTTGCTTGGAATTGTCCATTGGGATTCTTTGATCAGTCTTCTTAGAACCTTGAGTGGAAACTCGTGTGTGTTCACCAAAAATCTGAGAGAAACACGTGAGTGGGTGAGGATCAAACACTTGAGAGTGTGAGGTTTATCTAACGTTTAGTGTTTAAGAAATTTCAGGAACCATGAGTAGTGAGGAAGAAAGAAGCCGACCCGGAAACTCATTTGCTGGGTTATCTAACCTACAAATGCGTGCTTTGAATGATTCTATGACTAACTTGATGAATGCAGGATTAGATCAAATCCATCAAAGAATTTATGAGCTTCAAGCCAGCCAACAAACTCGTTCTAGGACTGGAATAAGGAGGGATCGTCCAAGAAGACCCAACCGGTCCGATGATGAGATCCAAGAGGAGTATTCCCAAGAAGGCGATGGCCGATCCATCAACCGCCCTAGGAGAGTTCCTAGAAACCGAGAACAAGGTGATATCAATCCATTTGCTAGAACTGATCGTATTGATGATGGCTTAGGAGGATTGAAATTGAAAATTCCAACTTTTGATGGTAGAAACGATCCTGATGCTTTCCTTGAATGGGAAAGAAAGATTGAACTTGTCTTTGATTGTCAAAATTTTTCTGATCTTAAGAAAGTTAGATTGGCTGCTACTGAATTCTCGGGCTATGCTATTAATTGGTATGATCAAGTTGTGACTCACAGGAGGAGGACAGGTGAAAGACCAATTGAAACATGGGATGAGTTTACCCTATTGATGAGGAAACGGTTCGTGCCTACTCACTATCACCGTGACCTCCACCAGAAGCTGAGACGTCTACTTCAAGGCACCAAGTCCGTGGAAGACTATTACCAAGAGATGGAGATATTGATGATCAAAGCTGATGTAGATGAGCCTATGGATGCCACTATGGCACGATTTCTGTCAGGTCTCAACCGTGACATCCAAGATCGTATGGAACTTCAAGAGTATGACAGTGTGGAGCAGATGTTACACAAGGCCATCTTGATTGAACAGCAAGTCAAAAGAAAAAGCTACTCAAAACCGACCCTTGCTCCCAAACCTGCCTATGCTCCTAAACCAAGCTATCAAGATAAAGGTAAGTTCCCTTCCACAACACATAATGCTTTTAGAACTGATGTTCCTGCTCGCGTGGACAAAGGAAAGGCAGTTGAGACTTCTGGCCGAGCAAGAGACATTAGATGCTTCAAGTGTCAAGGTCTAGGACATTATGCCAAGAATTGTCCAAACCAACGAGTGATGATCCTCATGGAGAATGGTGAGGTTGAGTCCGAGGATGAAAAGGAAGACAAGGAGGACTTGGGTCCTATCTTTGATGAGGAAGAGGAAGCTTTTGACTACCCACATCATGGACCCCTACTTGTTGCAAGAAAGACCTTGGATGACCCCATAGTCAATGAGAAGGACGACCACTTGGTCGATTGCTTCGGGCCGATCTTTGATGCTGACTCTGGACCTATCTATGACGATGATGACAGTCTCAATTACCCAGCTTTCGGCCCTCTCCTTGTCACTAGAAGATCTCTGAGTGTGCAACCTAAAACCAATGACAAAGAACAAAGGGAGAATCTATTCCATTCTCGTTGTCTTATTTCTGAGAAGGTGTGTTCTTTGATTATTGATGGAGGTAGTTGCACTAATGTGGCTAGTGACACCCTTGTAAGAAAACTAGGGCTTGTCACTCGGCCTCTATCTCGTCCTTTCAGGTTGGAATGGCTTAATGAGGCTGGAGAGCAGTACGTGAAGGAACAAGTCACAGTCCCCCTTACCATTGGACGATATGAGGATGAAGTTGTTTGCAACGTTCTCCCTATGGACGCTTGTCACATCCTCTTGGGTCGACCATGGCAGTTTGATAAGAAAGCGGTTCATGATGGTTACACAAACCGACACTCCTTTGATCATAAAGGAAAGAAGATCACACTGGTACCTTTGACACCTTTGGAGGTTCATCAAGACCAGATCCAACTCAAGAGGAACCCTGACAAAGAACCCAAACGAGATGAACCTGAACCTTCTCAAAAGAATTCCAATTTCTTTATTAAAGAAAGTCAGGTCAGGAAATCTCTTTACTCTCAGAAGCCATTTCTTTTACTTGTGTATAAAGAATCTCTTATGGCGAGTTCTTCTTCTGACCTTGCACCGGAGATTCCGAGTGAGCTTTTAGATATCTTGCAGGATTTTCCTGATGTTTTTCCAGATGAGAATCCCAAGGGATTACCACCAGTTCGAGGCATTGAACATCAGATAGACCTTGTTCCGGGTGCATCTCTACCAAACCGACCAGCTTATCGCACCAACCCGGTGGAGACCAAGGAACTTCAGAAACAAATTGGAGAGCTTCTTGAGAAAGGCTACATCCAGGAAAGCCTCAGTCCTTGTGCCGTACCAGTTCTCCTTGTACCTAAGAAAGATGGTTCATGGCGCATGTGTGTGGACTGTCGTGCCATCAACAACATTACGGTAAAGTATAGGCATCCCATTCCTAGGCTTGATGACATGCTTGATGAGTTGCATGGTTCTTCTGTTTTCTCTAAAATTGATTTGAAGAGTGGCTATCATCAGATTAGGATGAAAGAAGGTGATGAATGGAAAACTGCATTTAAGACCAAACTAGGATTGTATGAATGGCTTGTAATGCCATTTGGGCTTACTAATGCACCTAGTACTTTTATGCGTTTGATGAATCACATCTTGAGATCCTTTATTGGTCATTTTGTTGTAGTTTACTTTGATGATATTGTTATTTACAGCAAGAACCTTGATGATCATAGGAAGCACTTGAAATCTGTCCTTCAAGTTCTTAGGAAAGAGAAACTTTTTGCAAATTTTGGTAAATGCTCTTTTGGAACTGGTAACGTGGTGTTCTTAGGCTTTGTTGTAGGTGAAGATGGACTTAGAGTGGACGAGGAAAAGATCAAAGTTATCCGTGACTGGCCTAGTCCAACAACCGTAGGTGAAGTAAGGAGCTTCCATGGACTTGCTGGTTTTTATAGGCGATTTGTTCCAAACTTCAGTACCATCGCAGCCCCATTGACTGAAGTGATCAAGAAGAATGTCAGATTCAAGTGGGAACAAGCTCAAGAGGAGGCATTTCAGATTTTGAAAGGGAAGTTAACGCAAGCTCCTCTACTTGTACTTCCTGATTTTTCTAAGACCTTTGAGATAGAATGTGATGCTTCCGGAGTTGGCATTGGAGCTGTCTTGATGCAGGATAGGAAACCAATTGCTTATTTCAGTGAAAAACTTGGAGGCGCCACACTCAACTATCCCACTTACGATCAAGAATTGTATGCTTTGGTGAGAGCTCTACAAACGTGGCAACACTACCTTTGGCCCAAGGAGTTTGTGATCCACACGGATCATCAGTCTTTGAAACACCTTAAGGGGCAGCAGAAGCTGAACAAAAGGCATGCACGCTGGGTCGAGTTCATTGAGACATTTCCTTATGTCATTAAGTACAAACAAGGTAAGGACAATGTGGTGGCTGATGCCTTGTCTAGAAGGTATGTACTCCACTCCTTTCAGCTCTTGAAACAAAGTTGCTTGGTTTTGAATTTATCAAGGATTTATATGCAACTGACTCAGATTTCAAAGAGATTTTCAGAAAGTGTTCAAAAGCGGCTTATGGCAAGTATTACCAAATTTCGGGATTCTTATTCTTTGATAACCGCTTGTGTGTGCCCCAATGTTCTTTGAGGGAGTTGTTTCTCAGGGAAGCACATGGGGGAGGCCTTATGGGACACTTTGGAGTCAAGAAAACACACAAGGTTGTGTATGAACATTTCTTTTGGCCGAGCTTGATGAAGGATGTGGAACGGATCTGTGGTCGATGTGTTGTTTGCAAGAAGGCCAAGTCTAAAGCCAAAAACCAAGGTTTGTATTCTGCTCTTCCCATCCCTTCTCATCCGTGGGTAGACTTATCTATGGACTTTGTGCTTGGTTTGCCAAAATCAAAATCAGGAAGAGACTCTATCTTCGTAGTGGTTGATAGGTTTTCTAAGATGGCTCATTTTATACCATGTCATAAAACTGATGATGCTGTGCACGTTGCTGATTTGTTCTTTAAAGACATTGTTAGGTTGCACGGCATGCCCAAGACCATTGTTTCTGATCGAGATGCTAAGTTCCTTAGTTATTTCTGGAAAACTTTGTGGTCTAAGTTAGGTACTAGGTTGATGTTTTCCACCACTTGTCATCCTCAAACTGATGGTCAAACTGAGGTTGTGAACCGGACCTTGTCAGCATTGCTTAGATCATTGGTGAAAAAGAATCTTAGACTTTGGGAAGAATGTTTGCCTCATGTTGAATTTGCTTACAATCATTTCGTGCATTCTTCTACCAAGTTTTCTCCTTTTGAGGTTGTGTACGGTTTCAATCCCTTATCTCCACTTGATCTTTTGCCTTTGCCTTTGAGTGAAAGAGTTAGTACCGATGGCAAAAGGAAGGCGGACACCATTCAAAAGTTGCACGAAAAAGTCTGTGACAACATCCAAGCCAAAACCGAGGTCTATACAAGAAAAGCAAACAAGAAGAAAAAGAAAGTTGTCTTTGAAGAAGGTGATCTTGTTTGGATTCACCTCAGGAAGGAACGTTTTCCGGAAGAAAGGAAGTCAAAACTTTTGCCTAGGGTCGATGGTCCTTTTCAAATCCTTAAGAAGATCCATGACAATGCCTATCAGCTGGACTTGCAAGGTAAGTATGACATCTCTTCAAGTTTTAATGTTACTGATCTATCTCCTTTTTGTGCAGATGATCCAGATTTGTGGACAAATCCTTTTGAAGAGGGAGGGAATGATGCACCTCAGTACAAGGATCAGCATATGGAACCAGCACTGGATGCGGATCAGGAAGATCACTTTGCCTCAACAGAGGTTCACCCGACGGAGTACATTGATCCATCCGTATACAATGACCGAACCGTGTACAGAATCGACCCGCGTTCACCCGGAAATGATCTAAGGTTGGAACCACGACCTAATGATCAGGTTGATCGACCTTCAGTCATCCGTTCCCGACCCATTCGACAATCTAAGACAAACAGACGAGCCAAAACTCAAGATCAACGAGAGGAACTTGACCTAGGTCACAGCACTTCACTTCTGACCCGTTTGGGTCGTACCACATGTCCCGGTGGCCATGAACATCACTTTTCCGACCAGATTGTTGATTCCTTGATGATCGATGATTCTAATCTCTCTAAAGCAAGGATACTTAAGTTCTCTGAAGATTTCGGTCGACTAAAGTGGAGTTCCGTTCATGAAAGTTCATTGATCACCCACACGGACAACCCACAGTACGTCCTGCTCCTGACTGCGAAAGACCCGATCATCACAGCAAGGTTCGATGAACCTGGAAAAAAGTAGGCGAAGGGACATCTGTTGACCAGGGTGGATTCGGACGAACCTGGCGGTAGGCTAAGGGTCATTTCGACCAGGACAAGAACCAAAGAGTCATTTGACAATTTTTAGTCTTTGTTGCTTTTTCTAGGTGTGTTTTTCCGCACAATTCTAAACCTTTTCGTATGCCTTTGCTACTATAAATATGTAATCCTTTCTTCAGTAATAAGAAAGTCGATTATCATCTTTGTCTTGAGTTAAACTCTTTGTTCTTTTAAGAACTTTTCTTTGTTTCTTGGTGAGTCATATCCAAGTTAAACAAATCCTCAAAATCGTTGGACTTGTGAGTCATATCAAGCAACGACTAGAGATACTTCTTTTGGTGGACTTGTGAGTCATATCAAGCACCAACTGAAGCCGGTAATATCGAAGGCCTTCCGCAACCTTCGTGCGACCCTTCAATCCATCCAGTTCTCATTCGTGAGTTCATACCAAATCCAATCCGGTCGAGTGATCCCATCAAGGGCGTATCAAGGAGAAAACCGGGAAGAGTAAACTGAAATTTGAAAAAAACAGCTGATTATTGAAGAAAGAGAAGAAATAAAAAAATGGGCATGTTTAATTATGATATCATGGGCCTTTAACGGGCTAAACTGTAAATAAAACAAAATATCCATGAGAGCTGATTTTGGCGAGCTGGGATCAGTGGCATCAACTAGGGATAGAAACACAAAATTTCATCATGTTATTACAAAATAAAAAGAGCCTGGAATCTAGTAGTCATTATCAAGGATAAACATAGGAAGTTGGTAGAAAGTGCAATCAAAATAGAAAACATTGATGTTCAATACTTTTGAGATTTATTTTCTACCTGTTCACCTTCAGACCTAGATGCTTCTCTTTATTTTCTTTTCAGAAAATTTTCGCCCAAAAACAACATGCTACTTCTAGCAAAATCATCAGAATTAAAGATAAGAAAAGCTTTATTTGATATCAATTCGGAAAAAAAAACATACGGATCGGATAGTATGACTAGTAAAGTGTACCAAAAATTATGGAGGGAGATGCGTTTAGACATTATTAAAACTGTAAGAAACAAATCACCATGGGAAGCTTTGACTCTTAACTAAACCAGATAAATATATGTCTCATTCCAAAGAAGAATAAACCTCGAGAGATGACAAAGTTCATGCTATTTAGTTACCACAATGTGAGTTACAAGATTATCTTCAAACTATTATGTAAGAGACTGAAAAAGGCTTATTCCACGCTTGATATCAGAGACATAATTTTCCTTTGTGGCAAAATGCTTAAATACTGACAACATTCTGCTAGCGCATGAAAATATCACGCCCTACGGACAAACACGAGATGTAGAGAAGAATTTATGGTTATTAAAACAAATATTGGCAAAGTCTATAATAGAGCGGAGTGAAGTTTTAATGCTGAAAAGATGAGTTTTGACGAGAGACTGTTTATCCTCATTATGTATTGTGTCACTTCGGTCACATATCAAATTTTAGTTAATGAAGAACCAAGAGGGTGAATCCTACTGAGGAAAGTCTTGAGACAAGAAGATCCCTTCTCTCCCCTTTTTTGTTTATCATGTGTACTGATGCATTGATCTCTCTCCTAAACAGAGTGAAAGCTGAGAAGAAGATCATAGGCCTCCGTGTTGCTAAGGTAAGCTCAAGGATCTCACATCTCTTTTTTGCAGATAACAATCTTTTCTTGGCAGATTTAAGCCAATGCAAGGAGATTATGGACATTTTAGACATATATGGGAGAGCATCAGAACAAAGACTAAATGCAGCAACATCCTTGATGGTTTTTGGAAACCGAGTGGATTCCTCCCCAAAACAAGATATAAAAAGTGTTTTAGGTTTTTTTATGAAGGAGGCATATGTATGTACCTAAGATTACCTACGCAATTTTTTGGTTCAAATATGAAAGTTTTCTCCTTTCTACATGATCGTCTCTGTGGATAAGCCAATACATAGTCATCAAGACACCTATCAAAAAGGAAAAGAAAAGAAGTTCAAGTAAAATATGTGGTTCAAGCAGTTCTAACATTTGTGATATCATGTTTCTCACTTCCGTGTAAAGCATTATTGACAAATTGCATGGGACTACATATGTACCCCTAAAGATATGGGGGGACGAGGTTTTCAAGATCTTCATAACTTCAATATAGTACTTCTTGCAAAACAATTGTGGAGACTAATTCACTTATTAAACTCTTATTGGTACGTGTTCTAAAAGGAGGATAATACAATCACATTTCCCCTTTGTAATATTGAAGGATGTATTCACCATCGTTTGGATGGCGTATTAGTATGGCAGCAAAACCTTATTCATATCAGGTTTGCGGAAAACAATAATTACGGATCGTGACATAGAGTTTGGTGTAAGCCTTGGGTCCCAGACTCAGTTGCGCGACCACCTAAACATGATGACCACATTGTTTACAGAATTCTCCAACTTCTTGTTCATTCCTTTATTAGAAATGATAGCAAGGAGTGGGATCTCCAGCTTTTACGGGAATTTTTTTCACCCAGAAGATTTGCCTTTGATACTTTGGCTAAAACCTTTGCACTTTCTAGCTTTGGATGGATGTGTTTGAAACCACACTATATCAAGAGTTTACTCAGCTAAATTTGGTTATGACCTAGTTTGATTGACTAAATTGATGCTCACGCAAGACCGGGTCATAGAACCGAGTATCACAGGTTTAATGTGCCATGTGTGGAAGTTAAAAGCTCCAAGCAAGATGAAACATTTCTTATAGCAGTGTCTCTCAGGATGTGTGGTCATAGTAGAGAGGCTTACATATAGTCACTAGGGCACTGATAAGAGTTTTCCTAGATATGGTGGCCTAGTGGAGTCAATTGGTCGTCTCTTTTTTAAATACCCAGCAGCATTTCAGGTTTGAACTTCATCGGACTATTTTTTCCCTCCGGATTACTTCCTGAGTACATTTATATATCAAAACATGAATTTCTTGTTTGGGAAGAAAAAAAAGGTGTCTCCACAATTCGATATCTTCTCATAGATCTGTTGGTACATCTGGAATGCGAAGAATGACAAACTCTTTCAAGGCGGAGAATGACAAATCTTTAATGGGAAAATCATATCCCCGATTGATACTCTCCAACATGCGTCTTTTGAGGCAGAATGTTGGAGAAAAGCTAACAAAAAAGAAGAAGAGATAGAAGATCATGAGGAACTTCCTACTATAAAGGTTGAGATAAAACCCCCTTGGACACCTCAAATCCTTACATGTCAAATCGATGCTTCATAGATCGATAATGAATGTTAGTGGCATCGGGTGGAGCCTTAAAGATCAAATGAGTATTGAAATTTTCAGATTACGGACGTACCTCTCAGCCTTATATGATTAGATGGAAGACTTAATTTGGGCAACTTCATGCGTGAGAAACAAGAAAATATTATTTATCTTTTTCAAGACGGACTGCTCAGACCTAGTGGACATGAATACAATCTGATGGACTGACCAACATTCACATCAGAAATTAAGGTGTTTCGGAGATTACAAGAACGCTTCGAAGAAGTGAGACTGATCCATATTCCTCAGAACAAAAATGGTCGGACAAACTTATTAGCGAAATAAACAAAAATAAAGGTTACATTTTCTCACATATAAATCAAACATGAAATAAAAATAAATAAAATAAAATAAAATAAAATAAACTCTTCGCTTTCCGCAATCTATATTTTCTTTTTCTCCAAAAATAAAAATACTTTAACGGAAAGAAGCTGGAAGAGAAAATCTACAACAAGTTAATCAAAAGCAAGCAAAGATTTACACTTTCTTCTTCTTCTGATTGAGAGGCATTGAGAGATTCGTTGAGCCTTGTAGGAATGGCGGGAATAGCTATAGTTTTAGATCTACTTAAGAAATATCATAACAATCACCGTATTCACTCATCGTCTCTTGCTTCCGCCTCCGTCGTCGCTTCTGCCGCCGCCGTTTCTGCTCCGTTCGCGTCTATTTCTCTTCAGGTATGTATTTGATTGGATCGTGATAGATAGTGTTATTGGATTTCATTACTGATCTTGTTCGTGATTAGGGTTAATCATTACTAGCTCAGTTGTTTTATTACTCCGGTTGAATAATAAAGTCTCCAGCTTTTGAAGTTTTTAATCGAAGAAGACACTAATCCAAAGCTACAGCAACTAACTAACTAGTGTCTTAATAGATTTCATCCTTGTGTCTTCCTATGTTTGTTGTCCTGTTACGACATTATAAGTTGGATCATGTTATACAGTTCTTTTGAGCCTCGAGTTGCGTACTGTGATGCCACAGCAGCAGCAGCAGCTGGAATAGATGATGATTACCTTGCTGCTATAAGGAGAATGTCTGCGGATACTTTGCAGCTTCATTCGCCTACATATATTCCTAGCTCTAAAGTTTACACTATTCAGCCAAAGCCACTTTTCTCTGTCTTTGAGTTCAGGGCGCTTGCAATGACCATTGTGAGATCCCTCCTCATGTTTTATCTGCCTCTTTTGGAGCCTAAACCGGCTTCAGAGGACGATGATGATTTCCTAAACAATGCTCCCGAGGAAGAACGCCGCCTAGACTTGATTGTTCCTCTTAAAAAGTCTGCCAAACAGATTGCCACATCATTTTCTTGTTGAACAATACGCGTTATAGATTGCTTCATGATTTGTAACTGCTAAGTTTGGTTGTATATATGATTCAGACCACAGTTGTGACTACTTGAAGAGTCCTTGAAAGAGTGGCTATTAGTTATTTCTCACAGCGTATGGCATGGAAACTTCTAAAGGGTAAGCATCATAGTCTATTACTTTGCTCTTGTCATTACATGGTATTAATGTATAACGTAAAAGTTAGTAGAACAGAATTATTAGCTCGGTGAACTGATCATTTGGATAATTTCATACGTATATATGCAGATGTGCCTCAGTCGACTTTACGCAAGGCTGGGAGAGGGTGGCCCACACATTTTTACATCTATAAAGTCAGCCAGACAACTCTTAGAGGTAATAAAAATAACAAATATTTGGTTTTTCTAAGCTCTCAATTGCTTAGTTTTTACTAAAAATCTCACATATATATGTTGTTGTGTCATTGGCTACGCAGGACACTTCCTCGGAGTTGCAGCATCATGGACAGTTAAAGTAGGCATAGAGGTCTACAGATGTGTGTTCAGGTATGTTGAACCCGAGGAGAAAGAAGAAGAGGGGAAACAAGTCGTGATAACAGAGCAAGCCAAGGATCTTGGAAACAAAGTTGTGGGTATCACAATAAGATGTGGTGCTTCCTTAGTTTTTGCTGCCATTGGAGCTGGCATCTGTTCTTGTCTCATCCCTCCCTCCATGGGCCAATGGATCGGTAAAGCTCAACTGTTATTGATGGAAGTTTCACAATGTGTAACAATGATTGATGTGTATTGTTTATTTAATGCAGGGTGTGCGCTGGGGGACTTGGCTGGTCCGATGGTTGTTTCGATTTGCCTGCAGAAGACTCTTCAAGCTGATCATTAACTCCTTTTGTGGAAACTTAATTCTTCTCTACTTTCTGATCCAATTTAATTCAAAGAGCTTTCTGAAATTTTCTTTATTGTTCTCTGAAATCTTTTTGATAATTGGAAATAGAATAATTCATGAAAATGTACCTACTTTTGATAAAAGCACAACTGATATTTCTTCTTCTTGTAAGTATTGATAGAACATTTTAAATTCTCTTATGCAAACTGCATGCATGGACGAATGGTTTGTTAGAATTGGTGGTGCTAAATCCATAAACCAGACTTGGATTGGGAATGGAAACAACCAGTGTTTTTGGTGGAGCAGCTAAAGTGAAAACCTTTATTGCTACATCTTCTGCTTGATATCCCACGTTTTTTTTTTATTTTGTCCGACATACGTTATCACATATTAACATGTTGGAGAGAGCTTTAGCTGGGCAGCTCCACCTTTTCTTGATTTCTTCTTCTTTATCTAGATTTGGTTCTTTTAAGTGTATTCAGAATGTTTACTAATTTTATATCATGTGTTTAATTTTATATCTAGTTTTTTCTTATGAATACATAATTTAATTTGATAAATAGGAATAATATCCAGAAACTGAATCATGTATCTGTTGTGATAAGCTTGAAATAATTTAAGGTGCAAGCTTCATAATCCTACTAGTATGTGGTTTACTAAAAAGATTAGAAAATTATTTGTTGTATTATTCCTAATGAGTTTGGGATAAGTTAAGGGGATGCAAAGTGTGTTGCATAATTTATGAGTTTGTGAGTTTGAAAAGCTTTAGTTTTGAGTTATTTTCTAAAGTTATAATATGAATTAATTTCTTATTCATTGATTTGCAATCTCGGTTATTTATAATAAGTGGTATCAAAGCTTCAAGAAGATATATGAGAGATAGTTCCGACAACTGAAAGAAGAGATGGCAGAGGAGGTTCTTCATCGATCCATTGTGCAATGCTTACCTCAACTAATTACACCGTTTGGGCTATGAAAATGAAGATAACTCTTAAGATGCATAAGGTATGGGACTTCATCAAAGTAGAGTCGACAGACAGTGAGAAAAACGATATGGCTACGGCTCTATTGTTTTCAATTTATTCCTGAAACCCTAATACTTCAAGTAGGTGAGCTTAATACGGCTACAAAAGTATGGAGGAAATTAAAGCACATCATATGGGAGCAAAGAGAGTAAAGGAAGCCCGAATTCAAACATTAATGGCTGAGATTGATCGTAATGAAAGGCACTGAAAGTATTGATGAATTTGCATGGAAACTTTCGGAGCTATCATCAAAGTCAGCCACCTTGAGATCTAGTATTGAAGAACCAAAGTTGGTTCAAAAATTCTTTAAGAGTCTCCCACGAAATAAATATATACAAATTGTTGCCTCTTTAGAACAAGTATTGGAACTTAAGACTACAAGTTTTGAGGATATAATAAGACGTTTAAAGGCATATGAAGAGCGAATATTTGATGAAGAAGAAGCTGAAGAAGAACAAGGGAAACTATATGTACTCTAACATGGAAAGCCAAACCAACCAAGCCAATCGAAGCTATAATGAACAATCAAACAGCTAAATAATCAGCAAACTCGTGACTACAACTGAGATTATAGAGGTAAAGGTCTAGGAGGACGCTTCTACTCAAGAGGGAGAGGACGCGGAAGATATTTCAACTTCTCAAAGATCACATGTTATCGTTGTGATAAGCACTTTGCCGCAGATTGTCCAGACCGTTTGCTAAAACTTCAAGAGGCACAAGAAGCTGATAACACAAAGACACAAGACGCGGAAGAACTTATGATGCATGAGGTTGTTTTCCTGAAAGAAAAACATATGATACTAGAAAAGTATGAGACGATGAGGTCAATGATGCAATGAGAACTTTTGCTTGGAATTCCAAATATGAGCATCGAAAAGGAGGTGTGTCAATCATGTTTGATGAGGAAACAAACCAAGAAAGTATTTCCGCAAGAAACACAGTTTCGAGCCACTACGAAGCTGGAACTCATACACGTAGATATTTGTGGTCCAATAACCCCAAGCACACCAGCCGGAAAGCAATATATTTTTTTACTCATTGATGATTACTAGAGATACATGTGGAGTATCCTAATGAAATACAAGAGTGAAGCCTTTGCAAAATTCAAGAAACTAAGGAGCCTAAGTGTAACGCCCCGACCGCCCATGACTAATGGGCCACCGACGCCCGTTCTCTCCTCATGTGGGCCCCATCTCATTTTAATGGTCGGTGCATAAATTTTCCAAAGCTCAAAATCATTGTTTAATATAGGTCAACCATCCTTTCACTACTCCAGCCAAATCACGCTTAACCCTAAAGTTCTAAACGGGTGTGTGACGGAAAAGGTAAGTCATCTTTGGTGAAATAGGTAGCCAAATCAATTCTCTTAAGTTTTTTTCATATATCACAACTCGGGATGTTACAATTTACCTCCTCTCAAAGAACGCAACGTCCTTGTTGCGCCCCACGACAGGTCTCAAGACGCGTCTCAGGTCAGAACCGAGATGGCTAACTAGCTCTGATACCACTTGTAACGCTCTCACCGTGCACGACTAATGGACCACCCACACCCGCTCTCTCGGCCCGTGGACCCCATCCCGTTCCAACATTTGGTGCGTAAATTTTCCAAAGCTCGAAATCATTGTTTATTGACCCTGCAATCACCACCTGACCTTCCCCCGTGTTTTAGCCTCACTCGCATGGTATCGCGAATCACTTTCCGATAGGTCACCCATCCTTTCACTACTCCAGCCCAAGCACGCTTAACCCTGGAGTTCTAAATGGATGTGTGACAGAAAATATAAGTCAAATTTGGTGACATAGGTTTCCAAATCAATTTTGTTAAGCCTTTTTTATATATCCCGAAGTGGAGCAAGAGACTAGAGAGAAGATTCAAGTTTTTAGAACAGACAAAGGTGGAGAGCTTGTTTCTAACAATTTTAATACTTACTGCAAGAACTTAGGATTAAAATTATACCAAATTTTAATATATATTAAAATTATATATATACTTACTGTATATATATATTATCATTATATATATACATGATAATTACATTTTATATATTTAATGTAGATGGTATATAGGATTGATAATCACATTTTATATATTTTATCAAGATATCACACTGTTATGTTCCATATACACCGCAACAGAACAGTGTGGTAGAGAGAAGAAATCGGACTCTGCTAGAGATGACTAAAAGTATGATAAAGCACATGGACATGCCAAACTACTTATGGGGAAGCAGTAAGACACTCAACGTATCTTCTCAACCGGATTGCCACCAGTTATCTGAAGGATAGAACTCCATACGGGCTCTATCATGAGACGAAGCCAAACATATCACCTTAGAATTTTTGGATGCATTGGATATGCAAAGATCGAGAAAACGCAGCTAAGAAAACTAGCTGATAATTTAAAGATGCTTGTGAATCTTGGAACAGAACCAGGAACAAGTCTTATCGTCTTTATGATCCTCAAAGTCACAAGGTGATAGTAATTAGAGACGTTGTTTTCGATGAAACAAGAGGCTGGGATTGGAGTAAAAGTCGTCAAAAACATACTCGGGAGGAAATTTTTACTTTTATACTAGGTACATATGGGAATCATGGCATTCAAGAATAGTTTAATGTCAGAGATCGTACTGAACTTACGAGTAGCAACCTTAAAGAGATCTGCAGTACTCAGGAACAAGGAGATAATATCACCGAGTTGCACGATGAAAACAAAGCAAAGGATGAAACTGAGCCTCTGGTTTTAAGAAGATCGGAACGTCAACGTAACAAACCAAATATCTGGAAGATTATCTTTTACTTGCAACAGAAGAAGGATAAAGGTTGTTACTATGTCTCAACAAAGAACATGTTAGCTTCGGTGAAGCAAAAGAGTCAAAAGAATGGATGGTGGCTTGTGAAGATGTGATTAAATCCATCGTCAAGAATAAGACATGGGTCTTAGTCGACCTTCCGATGGGAGTTAAGCTAATTGGCTTGAAGTGGGTATTTAAACTTAAGCGTAACTCGGATGGAAGCATCAACAAGTTCAAGTCCAAACTCGTTACGAAGGGATATGTACAACAATATAAAGTTGACTTTGATGAGGTTTTCACAAAAAAATTGACTTCTTGTAAATCTTGCAGCAGCCAATGGATCGGAAGTACACCATCTACACGTAAAGAAGACATTCGTCCATGGAGAACTAATAGAAGTTGTTTATGTTTCACAACCAGAAGGATTCGAGAAGAAGGGACACGAAATAAGGTCTATAAACTCAAGGCATTGTATGGAAAGCGACAAACATTGAGGGCCTGGAATACAAAGCTTAACAAGATTCTTGTCGAGATGGGCTTCAGCAAATGTACGAAGTAGCCGTCGGTATATCGAAAGTTGGTAAAAGATCATCTTCTTGTTGATTTCGTGTATGTGGACGACTTGTTCGTCACTGGAACAAACAAAGGAGTTATCTAAGAGTTTAAACAGATGATGGCATCGAAGTTTGACATGAGCGATCTCGGTAATCTGGCCTAATATTTGGGAATTGAAGTTCATCAACATGAAGAAGGCATAACCTTAAATCAAAAACGGTATGCACTTAAGATATTCGAAGAGGGAGGAGTGAATTGATGCAACTTGGTACATACACCAATGGAAACATGCTTGAAATTTTCAAGCCGAGAAATAAAGAGAGATCGACGCCACTGAATTTAAAAGAAATGTTGGCTTTCTGAGATACTTGCTGCACACGTGATCGGATTTGGCTTATAGTGTCGGAGTGTTGAGCCGGTATATGCATATTCCAAAGGAATCCATGGTGCTGTGATGTTTTCTTAAGATATCTACAAGGAACAACAAGTCTCGGCTTGAACTTCAATCGCACAACTGCAAAAATACCAAAGCTCATTGGCTATAGTGATAGAAACTTCAACACTGATCTCGACGATGGAAAAAGTACGACATGCCATATCTTTTATCTTGGAGAGAGTCCAATTACTTGGTGTTCACAAAAACAAGATGTTGTTGCGTTATCATCTTGTGAAGCAGAGTATGGCTGGAACAGAAGCTGCGAGGCAAGCGTTATGGCTACAAGAGTTGTTAAGCGAAGTCACGGGACAAGCATGCATGAAGGTCACTATACGAATAGATAACTAGTTCGCCATTTCCCTTAACAAGAACCTGGTCTTCCATGGAAGAAGTATGCACATACACTCTAGATATCACTTCATAAGAGAATGTGTGGAGAAATGACAAACTGAAGTTGAACACTTTCCGGGATATAAGAAAAAAGCGGACATCTTGACTAAAGCATTAGGAATGATCAAGTTTCGGGAAATGAGAGACTTCATTGGTATTAGAGGATTTAGAGAAAAGAGTTTTCAAGTTTAAGAGGAAGAATGTTGAAATAAGTTTGAAATAGCTTAAGATGCAAGCTTCCAAATCTTACTAAGATGTGGTTTACTAAAAGGATTAGGAAATTATTAGTTGTGTTATTCCTAATGAACTTAGGGTAAATTAAGTGTTATGTAAAGAGATGCAAAATGTGTTGCAGAACTTGTGAGTTTGAGAACCTTTAATTTTGAGTTAATTTCTAAAGCTATAATAAAAGTTGAGTTCTTATTCATTGATTTGCAATCTCTATTATATACAATAGTATCTCTACCCATCCAGGAACAGATCCATGTTATTATTACCATTGTGAACAACCACTATACTGATGAGAGGTCTTTTCAACTAAACCCAAAAAAAAAACATGATGTGGTCTTGTATGAGACAATGGTAAGTTTGGAAAAGATAAAGTGATCTCTTTTTTTTTTGTTAAAAGTTAAACAATCATAGAAGAAAGAAAAAAATCATCAAATCATGCGTTTAATATTCTAGCCACCTATATGAATCTAATCGACATAATACTAGTTGACAAACAACAAAAATCGACAAACTTATAAAGGGGTAGTAATTGTTCAAGATGAATCATATGTAATCTATGTTTCAACCAAACCTGGTTCTGTATTAATTGAATATACCAGGTATAGTTGGTTTGTTGCTGTTGGAGGTTGTAGTTTGATTTATATATTTGTATCTTTGATAGGTTAAGAAATCATCTTTAAAAATATTACTTTAGAACTATATAATCATTCTTATTTATTTTTATAAATTAATCATCCTTAATTAATGGGCTTCACATGGAATTACCAAACTCCAAAGCTTTTTCTACAGTGTTTTTCTTAAATATTCTCAAAATACATGCAAAAACCAAGACACATCATTTTGCTCGAGAAAGTTAGTTGCAGGTGTGTAATTATATAGAGTGAGAAAAAATAAAATGCTTTCGTGTTTGATTCCTCTGACTTTCCCAGATCTCTCTCGCTTGTCTGAAACTTTTTAAGAACTCAGATTAGTCTTTTTAATTTAAATATTTTTTCTTTAATCTAGATCCAAACAGAGCGAAATTTATATTCAGATATAAGTCTCAAAATATTCATTATTAACACCAATGGATAACGAGCATTCTCTTTAGCTCTTCTGTGTTATCTTGAATCAAATTTTCGTGGAATGATGAAAATGGTGGAGAAAACAGATGAAGAAAATCACTTTTCTTGGTGCCGTTTTCTTTTACAGTCGCCATTGCTTGTAACCCTAGTTACATTTCTAGCTTTACTCTATTTCTTAAGCTCTCATGGATCTTCTCTCCTAGTAACCATCACAATCTTGTTCATCTCTACTTTTGTTTTCTTTCTAAGATTCTTCAAGAAAAAGACAAGATTCTGTTTGGCTGAACGATCCGAAAAACAATATGATGATGATGATGATGCTGGTAACTATGATGCTGATGCTGGTAATGTTGATGATGAGGAGGTTGATGTTGACGATGAAGATGGTCTCATTGAGATTGCACTTGTGAGTGAACAAGGAGAAGCTATTGAGGCAATGAAGAGCATTTATCAGAGCCCAAAGAGAATTAGGGTTGATGAAGATGAGGAAGAAGATGTAGATGATGTGAATATGGAAGAAGATAATCTTATTGAGATTGATATTTCCATTGGATCCATTAAAAGATTAAGTAAATGAAAATTAAGTTTTGATTTCTTTTTAAATGTACAAAGGGAATTCAGCACTCTAAATATGTTGAGTTTTTATAAATGGTGATTACATCAAGTGTTTACTTTTGAAAATTGTCATTCATTAAAAGTAAATTTGCAAAGTGGTATCAAACTTATGGTAGAATTACAAATTCCTCTTAATTTAAATTATATTAATATATACATATATATATATATATATATATATATATATATATATATATATATATTATGAATATTTATTAAATGAATTTTCCTACACATATGGTTTTATGATCATTTGTATATTTCTATAACAAAAACTAGGTGATTACACACGCGCATGCACATGAGAATTTTATATACTAATAATTGTTGAATATTTTGATCGTTCAACCATCAAGGCCCTATATGTATAATAATGGATCATCAATATAAAATTGATGAGTAAGGTCATGTTTGTTGATATATTTTTTTAATCTATTTAATTTACATTGAGCTTCAATGATATCATCTGGATGTTATAATTCACCATCTCACTTGGATATGAAGAATTTTATTTTTGAACTCATATGATCAAAAAATATTTGAGATCCGCGCTTGCGTGGAGTGAACATTAATTATGTATACAGACTATTGGGGGGTTTTGCAAAAATGACTCAAAATTTAAACTCAAATGCAAAACTAATTCATCATTTTTTTTGGAACTTTTCTTTGCCTTATTCACCTTAGATTTTCGAGTTATTCACGAAAATGCCATTACTTTTTTTTAAAATGAGTGTTTTACTCTATCATCCTCATATTCATCAAGTATTTACAATATTGTCATTGTCTTCAATACATCAACCACCATGCACAACCAATTTGAAGCTCTTAATGCACAAAAAATTGATTTTTTTTCTCATTTGTTATTCCCACAAACCATATCTCTTTCGCTTTTTCTCCAAATTCATCCAAAAAAATTAAGATTTTGATTTCAAACTTTGTAAGGTTCATATAGACACTGAAACTCATGATTCTTGGTCATTAATGAGTTGGTAGCATTCTTGGTGAAGTTCTATGAGTTTAGAAAAGTTAAACAAGTCATCTTACGGATTCAAGATAAGAAATTGATTTTTTTTTCAGATTTGTTCGTGAAGAAGACTTCTCTAGAAGTCTTCTCCTACGAAAAGACTTCTACCTTTCCTTTGTTCACAAAAAAAAATAGGGAGAATCGAGAAGACTTCTTTACTGTTTAATGAAGTCTTCTCACTATCACTAGAAGTCTACGTAGGTTACTTTTGCAATTGACAATTAATAATAAAAATATATTATTTACGAGAAGACTTCTTAAGAATTTTTCTGATGGAAGACTTCTTGAGAAGTCTTCTCAAATTTTATTCCTCGTTTTTCGTCAAACATTTGGTTCCGAGAGAAGAATTCCCTAGAAGTATTCTAACAGAAAATTTCTATAGAAATCTTCTCTCGAAAGGTCAAATATAGTCAATTGCAAAACTAACCCAAAAAGACTTCTTGCGACAGTGAGAAGACTTCATGTGAACGTAAGAAGACTTCTAGAAGTCTTCTTTGAGATTTTCGAAAAAAATTCAAAATTAAAAGTAAGACAATACTTACAAAGGAAGATTTCTCAAGATGTCTTCTGTAGAGTAGACTTCCTAAAAATTCTTCTACGTTAATCTTTATTAAATTTCAATTTTCTCAAAATGTAAAATGAATTTTATTTTTTTCCTTGTTAATTCATGTGTATTAGTCAATATTGAGGCTCATAAGTGAAATTCATAACTTAATTAGTGATAATTATGAGGTTACAAACATTCATATTTATTAATGTTTCTAGCTAAAATGAGAAGACTTACATGGAAGTTTTCCGTGAGAAGACTTACAGGGAAGTCTTCCTTGAGAAGACTTACAAGGAAGTCTTCTACGTTCATTTTTTAAAAATTTGTTAAGTAACTTTAATATATATTTTCAAAATTTCAAAAATGTCAAGTAACTTCAAAAATATCAAGTCATTTGGTTTAATGTGTCTTCTTATATTTTAAGATATACTTTTTAATTTTTATGAAATTTAAAATTTCAATTTTCACTTAAAACTTAAGTTTTTCGCTTAAATTTTCATTTCCAACTTAAATTTCCAGCTTCTGAGAAGACTTAACTTTTTCTAGTGAGACATATGTATTGTTTGATCTTTTGTGAATTTGACTAAGTTTTCTTAAGAAGCTTTTTCTCTTATTTTGTAATAAATTTGACTAAATTTAAAAAATTATGTTGTTTTGGGTACGATGGTTAAAATATTTTTTGTTATGAAGTTCCAATAATGTCAAGAATGTTTGAAAAATAAAATAAAATATTATAGACATCAACGTATTTACTAATTATTTTTATTAACATCTTTTCAAATTAAAATAATTCATAATTAAAAGAGTACATATAATAATTATTAAATATATCATAAACAAAAGAATTACAAAATAATCATTAACATCTTCATGGGAGACTTTTGGAAGATTTCCTTAAGTCTTCCTAGAGTTTTCCGAAGTCTTCATGAGAGACTTTTGGAAAACTTCTAGAAGACTTTTGAAAGACTTGTGGAAGACTTGTAGAAGTCTTCCAGAAAATCTTCTAAAATTTAAGCGGGAAGTCTTCTAGGATTCTTCCGAAGTCTTCTAGGATTCTTCCGAAGTCTTCCAGAAGTCTTCTGAAGTCTTCTAGAAGTCTTCCGAAGTCTTCCAAAAGTCTTCTAGAAGTCTTCCAAGTCTTTCTAAATATTTTCTTCTTCTCCTTAATACCAAAAAGAAAAGATCAGATTTTTAACCAAAGAATACTATTAAAAAAAAAAGAGGAATAAAAAAGTTCAAACCTTTAAACTTGTTAATGCCTCTAGAGGTTTCACCTACATAAAATGTTGTGTTATCTTCTTCTCCTTCATACCAAAAAGAAAATGTAGAGCTTTAACCATTGAACATTATCACAAACACAAAATAGAAATCAAAATGTCATACATTTAACCTTGTTACAGTAAGTTGAGAACCATGTAATGAAAAATCTGCAAAAACAAGATAAATTAGAGAGAATACATAAGAGAAAAATGAGAAATGAATATAAAGTTAGGTATTTTCAAGTCTAAAGAGATTAGTGAGAGGTTGGAGATTTTTAGAGTGAGAAACATGACATTTTTGTTGCAGCCATTATAGAGGAAGAAAGATAATGTGTAAATTTTCTTTATTTATGGAGACAAAAATCCCAATTAGGTTAAATATTTTAGATATAAAAGACTTCCCGAGAAGTATTCTAAGAGAAGATTTCCCAAATTATGAAGTCTTCTGGAAGTCTTCCAAAACCTTATAATCTAATACATGAGAAGACTTTTGGAAGATTTCTGGAAGACTTCGCATTAGGCGGGAAGTCTTCCATGAAGTCTTCTAGTGCATTATGAAGTCTTCTGGAAGTCTTCCAAAACCCTATAATCTAATACATGAGAAGACTTGTGGAAGACTTCCGGAAGACTTTGCATTAGGCGGGAAGTCTTCTGGAAGTCTTCTCGAAGTCTTCCAAAACCCTATAATCAAATAACTAACTAAATAGCAAAAAGAACTTCATTAAACTTAAAATCAACTTGTAATGTGATTAATATATACAAAAGTAAACACATATAGGTCAAAAAAAATATTAAGATTCTAAAATCTAACCCTAAAAATACAAACAATACTACAATATATATATTACCACAACCTAAGCCAAAGACCATCATGACTCAATATACATTCACTCATCTATATTGATAATAATTCAATTTCAGTATTTTTAAATTTACATTATTTATTAATGTTTATAGTTACATGATTTTAATTTTTTCCTCATATAAGTATTTTTTTATAAAAATTTTAAATTATTTTTAAGATGAAGTGTAAGAGAAGACTTACAGTGAAGTATTGTCCGAGAAGACATAGAAGTTTTCTTAGGAGAAAATGTTATAATAGTAAAATTGAATACAAAACTTTGTTTGTTTATAAAGAGTTTGTTGTATTTTCAATAGTCTTTTGGGTTACTTTTTCATTTGATTAAATTTGGGGTACACTTTTGCATTTGAATGCTGAAAAAGAATGAGATGGATTAAATTGAATTTGTTCAACATGCTGAAAAACGAAAATAGGAAAATTAAAACATGTGTTGGTTCATGGCCCATAACATGTTGTGTGATGAAACCTAACATGAGTTATTACTTTTAGTCAATTTGTAAAAGACAATTACAAAAGAATCATATCCAAATTCATTATTTTTAATTCTATATATAGAAGTTTGATTTTTTTTCATTTTGAACTAAAAAAATCTGATATTTTTACTATACACTCTCTCTATTTCATTTTAAGTGGTGTTTTAAGAAAAAAAATTGTTTTGTTTTAAGTGACATTTTCAAGTGTCTATGTAAAAAGAAAATGTAATTTGGTATTTGTGACCATTTATATTCAGCAGTTGGATTTTTTATTGGATGAATTAGATGTAGTTATTGTTTTTTAGACAAACTAGATAGATTAAATAAAAATTTGTAATTCCTTAATAAATTTGGAATACCTTAAAACTAGTTATTTTGAAACAAAGGAAGTATACTTTTAGTTACTTTCAATAAAATATTATTTATATTTTTAAACATCTTTTGTAAAATGAATCCTAATAATACCTTTTTAGCATCATAAATTCAACTACTTACCATTTTCTTATCTAAATTTTAACAACTATTAATTTCAAATTAATTTTTTAACCAATCTCAAAATATTGTTCATTAGTAAATTTTTCAGTTTTAACCTTTAGCTATTTTAATTTAATTTAATAAAAATATTATTAATATTGGGTATAAAATTATTTTAAAAATAATAATATGAAACAGAAATGGTGGGTTAAGGTATTGAATTTTATTAAACAAAATTACTGTAGATGTTAAAATTGAAATGGATGTTGAATGATTAGTCTGAAGAAATAAAATATGATGTGGAGTGTTATGGTGTTGAATTTGTTAACCAATGTAAATAGCGTAACAAACAATATGTTTTGATGGCTATGTTAAGATTTATGGCAGTGTGGGCTGGCTCGGTGGAAAACATACAGTGGTTTTAAATTTTGTGGCGTAGGTATATAGAGAACATGAAAAGATGGATTAGGTCTCACATATTTATCCATAACCAAAAAACCGAACTAAAATAATCAAAACTGAACTAAGTTTCATAAATTTCCAAAAGGATATTATATCTATGGAACCAAAAGATGGAAACTAAACTCAAAACCAAATGAGTATCCAAATTTTTAGATACAAATTATTTAGCTAAAAATATATTTAGTTTCTAAATAACTAAATATTCTAAAAATATTATTTCTAAACTGAATTAGCCGAAAATACAACAAGCATCGCTCTCTCCGGGGGCATGGCTTTTAATGGGCCTATTTGTAGGACAAATGTAAAACGACTTGTCGTTCAAGCTTCCGAAAACGTAATAAACATCACGTAGTCTAAGTTTCTCTTAGTTAAACTTACTGTCGTCTAATAGTAAGCGGTTAACGGCTAGTACACTTATAGCCGGTCAACTCACAGGCGCTTCCTCCGTCTCCAACGGTCATATGTCTCGGGTATAACAATTCACAACTTTTCGTGTTCTATTGAAAAATCTATTCCATTTATTAACTTGCGATTGTGCGAACACTTCATTTTTCTTTATTTATTTTTTTCTCAGAGACGACGACAAAAGAAAACGATGAAACGTTTTGTCGTACTTTCTCTAATTGTCTTCTTACTCTCTATTTTTGGTACCGTACAAGCCGAAGATGCACCTGTTCAGTCGCCGAGACTCGCTGAGAAACTGTCTCCTCCGGAGAGTCCTCCGATACACCTCCCTGCAAAACCACACCGTAGCTATTCTCCAGCGAAGTCTCCGAGTTATTCTCCAACGCCCACTTTACTTCCTCCGGCGATCCACGCCGCTCCCCCGCCACAGTTTCCGATGACACCTGCGAAGTCACCGGCGACTCCTGTGAAATCCCCTCGCTCTGCTCCGGAAAAGTCTCCTCCTTTTTCTCCGGTAGCTTCCCCTCCAACCATTGGGACTCCTTTAAAGTCCCCTCCGACAATTTCTTCTCCTGTTTTTTCTCCGGCGAGTTCCCCTAGATCCTCTCAGACCATTGCAACTCCTCTCAAATCCCCTGTTTTTTCTCCGGCGAGCTCCCCTCAAACCTCCCGGACCATTGCGTCTCCTCTTAAATCCCCTGTTTTTTCTCCGACCACTTCTCCTGGATCCTCTCGGACCATCGCGACGCCTTCGAAGTCCCCTGTTTCCTCACCGACCATTGCGTCTCCTCCGACATCTCCTGATCTTCCCCCAGCAACTTCCCCTGTTTTGTCTCGATCCATTGCGTCTCCTCTGAAGCCTCCTGTATTTTCTCCGACGACTTCCCCTGTTTCTTCTCCCTCAACCGCCACTACTCCAGTCTCTACCCCGGCGAGATCTCCCATCTCTGCTCCGATGATGAGTCCCACTGCTTCTATCGAACCGCCTATTACTGCTCCAGCGAACCAGCCACCAGCCTCGGCCGATGCTCCGGAGATACCAGCGCCGGCAACAGCCCCTGGTATCCCATCTAGTCCATCAACTCCAGCCAATGCGCCGGAAATATTTCCTTACGGACGTGGCCCGGTAAGTAGTTCTGCACCAGCGACGGCAGACTTGGCGCCGGAGACTGCTGAGGTTCCTGCCGGAGATAAGTCGGCTTCTAAATCCGTTCAACAAGATGTTCTATGCGCTTTGCTGATTCTGGGTGCCACTTTGGTTCTATGAAAGTAACATTTTTGTCGATTTTAGATTCTTCATTTTGATATGTAGTTTTCACATTTTTTTTTGTATCATGAGAAGTTTCTTTTTGGGTGTAAAATGTCTTCAAAAGTTTATAGGAGATATTAACTTTTGCTCTGTGGTTTCGTTACATGAAATTTACGGTCCTTCTTCTGAAATTAAATTGCATTTTCAGTTTTTGGATTTACATATTTAACGTTTCTTTTTAGTTAGTCTTTAAAAAATATGTGTATTTTTCTATTGAGCGTCCCTACGTTACAATGTGAAATTAAAATCAAGTAAGGAATGCTCAACATTTCTAATTATTTAGTCATAAAATATATTCTGAATGGTCTCTAAGCTTTCCATTTAAAATTGAATAACATAGTCTTTTTTTTTTTTTTTAACACTAGTGATTTCATTGATGAACAAGGAAGGATACATTGTTTGGGATACAAAGCCGACGAGTAACAAGTACTCCCGGAGACTAAAGCCAGCATGAAACTATAATTTCATCTAGAGACAAGAGTCAGCAGAATCCAGAGATTCTCTGATGCCAAAAGGAGAACAAATTACAAGTGACTAGAGAGTTTAGAAAGCAAGATCAACATCATACCCACAAGACACTCTGGCAATAGAGACCAACGAAGTCCTTTACACACTTTTTAAAAAATCTTTAAAAAAAATGAATAACGAGTCATGAACAGACGAACAAGAACTTTGATAACATAAAATGTTTTAAATCTCTTCAAATTCAACCAACAATAGAAGGAACTAAACAAATGAAATGACATTTTCATTGCTAGAAATTCCAAGTCATTAACTAGTTCAAAGTTCAAACCTAAAGGAGTCACGTTGTTGAACATATCAGAGCGTGTTGACCATCCAAACAACTCTCGAGTCATCTCCTGCCATGTCCCACTAGAGAAGGGAGCAGCTTCCCCAGTATTCAGTGCCGGCCCTGGCAAAAAGCCAAGCCTTTCAGTTTATGAAAACATTTCAGTCCAAATTTGTGATAAAAGTTACACTAGCTCGACCAGAAAGATTATTTTTTATATGATTCGCATGTGACATGACATGTTCAACTCTCACAGTCACCTTTTTCTATCTATTTTAATTAAAGAAACATTCAGTGGCTCAAAGTATAATTGTTGCTTCCAGCCCACCAAAAGTCCAGGCTGGTACTACCGGTATTAGGTCATGTGGTTAAGAAAAGGGAGAAAAGGGAGCATGTTCTGCTCCATTGAATACAACGGAAAGAATTGTTGCTGCTCAATCCACGACTGATTGTAGTCACAGTTAAACCAAGTTGGTCAGCAGGCCAATATGCTTCATGAAAAATTCTGATTCCTATTGGCAGCTTATTCCTGAAACACTCTCCACTTTCTATTCTATTCTGTGATCATCTGCAAATTATTTTATTTCAGTTTTATATATAAAGTTATCAGTAGTGGTAGTTTCTTTGAGCATTTCTCATGGCAAAAAGAAAAAAGAATGAGTGAAAGATTGCATCTTATTTAAATGACTTCTAAGTTTTAAGAACTCATTTGTCACTAAATAATCCAATAATTAAAAATATAAAAAAAATAGTAGTATTCAATAATTTAACTTGGTTACTCACTTCTCAGTGTTCATGATGCTTTAAGTTATATGTTATGTACCTTTTAACTGATGTTTTTTTTTGATAATTTGGGGTATCCGGCAAGCGATGCTCAACCGACTAATTTCCTTGAAACATGTCCACTTGTGTCAAACATATCCAGTTGTTCGTAATATGAATTAGGTATCCATATCACCTTGCCATAAACGGATAGATATGATTTTGGTAGGTTTCGAACCCGAAATCTTTAGTACATTTCCAAACTTGCCCTACCACTCGACCACGCTTGTGTGGTTAATTAATGTTATGCATGGTCAGGATGTTCCCATCTCCATCGCAATTAACAGCAGAGACTACTCCACATTACGACAGTACCACTTATCTTATTAAACCCTTCGGTAGCCCTATGTGCTCAAACTGAAATATACACTCAAGAAAACAACAACAAAAATTAAACTTCCTTGGCTATGAATACTGAGGATAATACCACACACCCATTATTTCTTACAACGTTTTTTTTGGAATATGTTCTTGTAGATACACAAGAGACGGCCATAAATAAATTTAAAACAAAGCACCTAATATCCTGCTATGTCAAAACTACGAAACTTTACTAACCGAAAAATTTGTCTTTTATTTCACATTCGAATAAATTAAGTATAGTTTGCCACTTGATGTTGAGTACGAACGAGACTGAAACGCGACATATCATGGACCCATGCTTTAACTTCACCGTCCCAACCAAAATATAAGTAGGAAAACAATAATTTCACATAATATATTATACGTGATATAATTAATGATAATACCATTAAAGGATGACCATTCTCAAATTGTACAATTAACATAAACTTAAATTTTCCAAATTATATTTTATTGTATGCCTAAAATTGATTATTCATTAATAATATTTTAGTCAAAATTTTAAGATAGACATTAGAAAATATTAAATTAAATTAATCAAAATGGTACATATTGAGTTCTAAACTATTATTAGTGATTTTAGTTGGTCATTTATCTATTTTATTATATACTCAATTATTAATATTTACCCGTACCTTTAATTTAACTTTAGTTAATTTAGTTAACCGAATATTAAAATCAAGAGAATATACCTAACATTTAATATCTTACGAAAATACATAACTTGAGTATATTGTCACGAGGATATTGTTTCAATTTAAAATCAGAATATTCTTCAATTCAAATTTTTCATACGGTTGATCTAAATTATTAATAATAAATATCCTAAATTGATTTTACAGTTATTTTAAAATCTACTACTCTCTCCGTTTCTTAATAGATGATGTTTTGGCTTAATGCACAAAATTAAGAAATTTACATTTATCTAGAAAATACTTTTACAGATATAATTTTAAAATCATTCAACCAATTATAAAAAAGACTGTAAATTTTTATTGGTTGAACAAGTTACAATAAATATAAAGTTAACCTTAAAACCTCAAAACATACCTTAAAATCTTAAAACATCATCTATTTTGAAACAACATAAACCTTCTAAAACATCATGTAAAAAGAAACGGAAAGAGTATAATTCAGTAAATTTATAAAAAAAAAATATTTTATGACATTTTCACAATTTTTAAACGAAAATAGTCCATTTTATATACTTACAAAAATTTATGGAAAATATAATTGATTAATTTTTAACAGTTATTGTAAATATAAAATTTGAACAAGTACAAAATTCATCGATAAACATTATTTCACTTATTTAGCAAGCATATATAACACTTGAGTGACAACTTTAATATTTAACTAATAGTCTTTTTGCAACATTTTATAAAATTTAGATTTCGTTCAGTATTTATATACTCCAACTATATAACTAAAGCGCGAATCAAAATCTAGTTAAAAAGAATCAGATTAAAATCTAGTTTCAAAACACAAGTCAAAATCTAATTTTAAAAAGGGGCGAACTAAAATCTAGTTTAAAAAACACTGATTAAAATCTAGTTTATTATGGTACTAGAGAAACACTAAATTGGTAAGCAGAGTTGGTGAGACCATGATTATAGGGGGGTTCTTAGGAGGGTTTTATAGAGTGGGAAGGGAGTGGGGCCCACAAAAAAACAAAAAACCACTCCCCAAAATCACTAGTTAAGAACCGAATTTAGAGGGGTTTTTACACTGTTCGCGGGCCCCACTGACACGTGGCGGCCCGCGATTGGTTCATTTTTTTTTTTTTAAAAAAAAAAAAAAAAAAAAAAAAAAATAAGAAACCCAATAGGGTTTCTGGGTTAATGATGCCCTGATGGCGAGTAGCATGGGATCTGTTTCGAATGGATAATTTACATGCATGCTTATCCACTACGGGCCGATATGTTTCCACGTCAGCAAAAGTTATCAATTCAACGGATTTTTTCTTGTCAAAAAGCGTTATTCCAGTTGATATTTAATAGTATATATTTGTCCAACGATATAAAACCTTACCATCTAAAGTACAATAGTTCGATTATATGCTACTCAAGTCCTCCTATTTTTATTTATTTATCAAAGGCATAATACGATTTACATTTTAACTCAGGTTAGAGCATGTTTATTGAGGAATTTTAGTGGGTCTCTTAACTCATGTTAGAGCATGTTTATTGAGAAATTTTAGTGGGTCTCTTAACTTACTTCTTTATTTTTTTAATCAACTATATTCGACTGAAAAAACTATAGTGGAGTATAAAGTGAAAGTAAAATACTGAAGGGGTCAATTACTGAATAATTAAAAAATATGGGCAAAAACTAGAAAAGGAAAGCATCGAAAAGGGTCAAAGATGAATTACAAAGTTAATAATCTTCTTGATTAAATTGCGTTTCAGGTACTCCATCTCCGTCTCTTTTCCTCCGCATCTCAACCATCAGAATAAAAATATCTCCGACGAAGGAGAAGAGAATCACGAAGAATGGCTGACGTCGGAGGAATCGGCTGTGGCTGCCGCGGAGTTTCCGGCGGCACCTTCTTCCAACCCGAAGGATTCTCTGTAAAATCTTACTTCTTCCGAAACGTTTCCTATGTTCCTTCTTTCAAACGCCGTCGTTTAATCACAAAATGGAGCTCCGTCGCCGGGAGCAACCGAATCTTTAGGTATTGTCACTTTCTCGCTTGAATCAATTTGTGTGGGGGAATTGAATCTTTAGGTTTTTTAAATGTTGATTTGAAAATGATACAGCATGGATGCTCGGGAGAAATCACAATCGTTTGTTTTGGTATCATCAAGGCACAAGAAAGTCCCTGTTTACGTGATGATGCCCATTGATACATTCGGTATCGATGCTTCTGGTTGCCCTATCATCAAAAGGTTAAATCTTCCTCAAAAATGTTCCAACGTATCATTACCTTACATGGCAAGACAAGTGTAAATTCATGGTTTCGTTTCAGGCTCAAGGCTTTAACTGTTTCTCTTAAGGCACTCAAGTTAGCTGGTGTTCATGGAGTTGCAGTTGAGGTTTGGTGGGGAATTGTGGAGCGTTTCTGTCCTCTTGAGTTTAAATGGTCATTGTACGAAGAGCTCTTCAGACTGGTTTCTGAGTCAGGGTTGAAGTTACATGTTGCTCTTTGTTTTCATTCGAATATGCACTTGTTTGGTGGAAAAGGAGGCATCAGTCTTCCACTCTGGATCCGTCAGGTTTGTAAGTTGTAGACATAGCAAACACTTTGGTAAAAGATGGAGAATCGGATAGCTTTTTTTTTGTTTCGGCAAGACCTCGGAGAATGTTAGATTTATGTTACATAGATGCTTGCTTGGTTATAGTGTCAACGGGAGTGATGTCTTTGGTAAGACATCTGCTTTTCTTTAACAAGTATTTAGCTGCTTTTCTTTGACATTTTTTTTTCAGATTGGAGACGTCAATAAGGATATATACTACCGAGATAAACATGGATTCTCCAATAATGACTATCTGACACTTGGGGTCGATCAGCTTCCTTTGTTTGGTGGTCGAACCGCTGTCCAGTGCTATGAAGATTTTATGCTCAGTTTTTCGACAAACTTTGAACAATATTTTGGAAACGTGATTGAAGAAATAGGTGTTGGTCTTGGTCCTTCCGGGGAGCTTAGGTACTTCCGATTTTATGTAGATTACCAATCATAAAGCCACAATTGATTTATCCTACACTGTATTTCCTCCAGATATCCTGCACATCCTTCTGGAGATGGGAGATGGAAATTCCCTGGTATCGGTGAATTCCAATGCCATGACAAGTACATGTGAGTACTTATTTTAATTCAAAGTCTTTACTTTCTTGTGAATCACATTTACAGATGTGAGCTATATTGCTTGGATTAGGATGGAAGACTTGATGGCAGTGGCATCTCAAGAAGGCAACCCTCAATGGAGAAGCAGAGATCCTCCAAATACGGGCTGCTATAATTGCTTTCCATCTGGGGTTCCTTTCTTTGAGGAGGGCCATGATAATTTTCTCTCTGATTATGGTCGTTTCTTTCTAGTATGTTCTCATATCATATTATCTTTAGCGACACTGTTTTTACAGTATCCGCATTGTTATGATCTTGAGTAGTGTTGAGCACAAGTGGCTAGTGAGTTGAATTATAAATAACACAGTGAACTGCTTTTCTTTGTAGGAATGGTACAGTGGGAAGTTGATTTGTCATGCTGATGCTATTCTCGCAAAGGCAGCCGATATTTTGCGGAGAAGTCAGGAAGAAGAGAAAAGCTCTGTAATGTTGGTTGCAAAAATTGGTGGAATCTATTGGTGGTATAAGACATCTTCACACCCAGCTGAACTAACTGCAGGTTACTACAATACCGCACTCAGGGATGGTTATGATCCTGTTGCTTCTGTCTTGTCTCGACATGGTGCTGCTCTGCATATCCCGTAAGAGCCTCTTTTTGAAGTTTTCTTTTGCTGTGTACCATATTTTTATAGAGGCTGCATGGGTTTGGTGTTGCTAACGAAACGAATCTTTCATATTTATTCTAGTTGTTTGGATATGGCGGACTGTGAAACACCTGAGAAGTATCTTTGCAGCCCTGAAGGATTGCTTAGACAGGTAATATACTTTATTTCCTAATGTTTCGATCTAAAAGACTAAAACTCAATACTGTTCATATTAAGATTAAACTTATATTTGGACCGGTCAGCTCACTGTTTTACTGTCATCGACACAAGCACATGAAAATGGTCTAGTCTCTGTTGTTTTACTGCGCTGCATCCTTAGATTCTTTCCACTGGGACAATCAAGATTCCTAAACAACATGAACAAACCAACATTGTCCATTTTTTTTCTGCTAGATACACGATGTTTCGAAGAAAAGGACAATACAAGTGACTGGTAGAAACACAAGCGAAAGATTTGATCAGGTGAGAGATTTGCACAATCTATAAACCTATACGATGAGGTTAAAACAAAAAGTGGTGGTGATTAACCGTTTATATATGATGAATTGTGGAACAGATGGGACTAAGGCAAATAAGAGACAACTGTGTGCAACCGAATGGGGAAACTGTAAGATCTTTTACATTTTTCAGATTGAACGAGAAGATCTTTAGAGTCGAGAACTGGAACAACTTTGTTCCTTTTATTAGGCAGATGAGTGCAGATGTGTAAACCAACAGTAGCCATTGTCTTGTATTTTCTTTTGGTACAGAACTGATCTTCCCTCACCATATTGCTTTTTCAGATATGTGATGAGGGTACATAATCAAATGAAAATTGTTATATGATATCTCTCCCTCTCTTTGCAGAAAGCCTTTTAAATGGATCAAAAGGTTACATTATGTTTTGGTTATAAGAAACAGATCCAATACAGAGAAAGTGCAATCACAGCACATGTGTACATACATATATTATTTGTTGCAGCTCTTTATAAATCAAAGGACTTGCCTATCAGCAGCATCAGCAACAATGGGCAACCTCGGGGTCAGACCAAACAAGCAAGCAGAGAATCCATAGATCAAACAGACAAGTAAGAAGAGAAACACTGTGCTGTCCAAACTCATCACCACATCTAAACCAAACCCATCTCTAGGATTGAAGCTCCTCTCAAGCAAATCCGGAAAAATCAACAGCACGTCGAGCACAATAGCCTGCATCGTGTTGAACCTAACGTACCTGCTGAAATTAGGGTTCCTCACAACGACGAAGTAGAGAGCGATGAAGATGAGAAAGCCATTGAAAGGGAAGCTCTTGAAGGCCTTGATGGCGGGAAACAGAGGTTGGATGAGAATCTGGAATGGTTGGTATTGCGTGATGATGAATTTACCGTACTGAATCCCATCGAAGAACGGATAGAAGTAACAGACGGCTGAGATAATACGATCTGATGCGTCGACGGAATCGTCGCCCTTGGATCGGAGGACGAGTGTGGCAGCTCTTTCGCTTGAAAGTCTAGGTTTTGAGAATTGAGGGTTAGGGTTTAGAGGGAGAGAAGAAGGACGACCGGTTAGGTTTCTGGTTTGGAAAAAGGTGAGAGATGGTAATGGAGAAAGAAGATGAGATATTGTCATTGGTCTCTGTGTCTGTGTTTCACTTCACACAAAAACGAAACAGAGTTTTGGTTTTGCTGAAATGGTGAGAAGATAATAAACTAAACTCCACGCTGTTTGAGAAGTGTGAATTTAAACAGTGTGTCGTCTTCAGTCTTTGTAATGCCACGCAGTCCTTAAGTGATGGAACCAAACCCTCCACCAAGGTTGGTTTCTACAGAACGTGTTAAAGACCTCAAAACGGCACGTAGTTCTATCAACTGACGTAACAAATTACACCAACGAAAGTTTTGGCTTTCCTCAAATGACGAGAGGATGATAAACTATATTCCATGTTGTTTTGGAATTCTGATTATAAACAGTGTGTCGTCTGTCTACCTTTATAATGGAACAAGACGCTCCACGTAGGCTGATAGACAAGAAAATCGGTGCTATTTAAGTAAACTACACGATGTGTTAAAGAACTTTCAAGACGGCACGTAGTTCTATCACTATGAAGTGAAGTAACAGAAACATTTTTTTATGTCGACACAAACTAGCAATTAAATAGCCTCTGTTATTGACTTATTGTTTTCTTTTTGTTCTATAATACTGCTTTTTAATATGAAACCCACCAATATAAAACGGTTGGACCCAAGTCTTTCAATTTTCACCTAATATAATTACCTCCGTATTTATTTTAGTGTCTCTTGCATATATGTACTGAATAATTTAGCACTTGTTCATAGTGAAATGATCTAGTTTTCTTATACCTTTTGTTAAGACAAGAAAATAATAATGTCTATTGTATGTACCATATTCTTGTTTCTCTTAACCGCTTCTTCCGCGTTTGCGTCTGCGTTTCCTACACCGCCACCCGCAAGGCAATGGTTAACATCAGAGACATCAAACTCAACAGCTTCTTGCTCAGCAACTGGAAATCCAATCGACGATTGCTGGAGATGCGATCAGAAGTGGAACACCAACCGCAAAAGCCTCGCGGACTGCGCGGTTGGATTCGGACGCGATTCAATAGGCGGTAGAGACGGGGAGTACTACACCGTGACCGATTCAGGAGACGAGGATCCACTAAACCCATCTCCAGGTACATTACGTTACGCCGCAACACAAGACCAACCTCTATGGATCATATTCGAACGTGACATGGTAATAACACTAAAAGAAGATGTTCAAGTGACTTCATACAAAACCATAGACGGTAGAGGAAATAACGTGCAGATAGCTTATGGACCGTGCTTAGCGTTATATAAAGTAAGTAACATAATCATACACAATATTTATATTCACCATTGTGTTCCGGCGAAACGGTCGTTGGGAGGCTATTCGGATGGAGATGGGATATCGATATTCGAGTCACGAGATGTTTGGATTGATCATTGTACGTTAGAGAAGTGTCACGATGGGCTTATCGATGCGGTGAGTGGGTCGACGGATATAACGATTTCGAATAACTACATGTTGAATCATAATGAAGTCATGCTTTTGGGTCATAGTGATGAGTTTGACGGTGATGGAGACATGAGGGTTTCGATCGCGTTTAATTATTTTGGTGAAGGACTTGTCCAGCGAATGCCTAGGTAACATACAACTTGTGTGATATGTAGATAAACGTAGACCAATAAGTGAATTTACATTGTATTTATTACTGGCATTTGTAGGTGTAGGCATGGATATTTTCACATTGTGAATAATATTTATAGAGAGTGGGAGATGTATGCAATTGGTGGAAGTGCTAATCCAACCATTTTTAGTCAAGGGAATGTTTTCATAGCTTCTGATAATCAGTTCACAAAGGAGGTACTTACGTTCGTGACATGTCTACCACAACAATAAGAGCGTTTTAAGCTAACAATTTGTATACAATTTAACCAAACTTATATATAATTAAGCCAAACCCATAAACCGATATGACTTGAACTTTTTAAGTTACTCACATGCTCTATACGCAGGTTACAAAGCGAGAGAGTATAGATGGAGACGATGAATGGAAGGAATGGAATTGGAAATCAGAAGGAGATGAAATGCTAAACGGTGCTTTCTTTACACCATCAGGGAACGAGGATTCTCCGAGCTATACGAAAATGACTAGTATGGTAGCTCGACCAGCTTCACTTCTCAAGACCACACATCCTTCAGTAGGTGTTCTTAGTTGCCAAAGTGACCAGCCTTGTTAGAACACATTCATCAGCTTGTAACCATATATTGTATTGTCCTCTTCTTGTTGTTGTTGTGGTTATTGTTAGAGCATTATAGGATTTGTATTGATTGTGATGATCATAGAGACCCAAACAAAACAACTGCATAGCTCATTGTCAATTTCACCAAAATCTTTCAGTTAAAAAAATCACTGAGATTTTACCTTCTTGACGTCTCCATTTCCGACCCATACTTAGTGATTTTCACTAATTGTTTAGAATTAGATGTTATATCACGTGAGTATATATGCGTTTTAGGACGAAAAAAAAACAAGCTAGGGATAACTCAAGCAGAAGATGGTAGCAATGTTTTTTGGGCTGTTAATTAGTATAATAGATTTATATTTTGCATTTTTATTGGTTAAAATGTGTAAAGATATAATTGGTGGAAGCTACCTAAATTTTGTACACTCAACCAAAACATCGTTTGTGAGAAAGAAGTAAGTTTAGGTTTGGTCATTTTTACATCATTTGATTAAGTCATTTAATATTAGTTTCATTTACTTTATCACGTAACTTACATTTGATTTTGGTGCTCTTCCTTTGCTCATGCTCTTGGTTTGCTCATCTAGATGATACATTTGGGTAAAGATGCAAATTAATATTTGTTTAGTGTATTAAAATGCTATATCCAGATGGATCACCCATTACATTTTTAAAAACTCACCTCAAATTATCGTCTAAATGAAGGTGAATTTTTATGGGCATCTCGATGCATCTAGTTTAGTTCAAATGATAAATGATAAAAATAATTTTTTATTTATTTTTTTAGTTTAATTTTATAAAATTATATTTTTTCTGCCAAAATCGTAAAACCGAATTTTTCTACAAAAACTTTAAAAACATATTTTTTTTGCTAAAACTACATAACTCACTTTCCTTTAAAACCATAAAAACGCATTTTTCGTTAAAACGTACATTCCCGGGAAAATTGCAAAAATTATTTTCCGCAAAAAAATGTATTTCCCGCAAAACCCGCAAAACATACTTTTCGGCTAAAACCATAAAAACGCACTTTGCCAAAATTGCAAAAACGCACTTTCCGGCCAATATGCATTTTTCCACCAAAACCCTAAAAATACACTTTTTCGCCAAAGAATATTTTTCCACCAAAACACATTTTCTCGCTAAAATTTTAAAAATGCACTTTCTTGCAAAACACATTTCTCGTCAAAATGCACTTTTCCAGTCAAAACTGACAAAAAAAAATCACTGAAATTGTAAAATGCATTTTTTTGGCCAAAACCACAAAAACGAATTTTCTTGCCAAAACGTATTTTTTTCCGCTAAAACGCACTTCTTTGCTAAAATGTATTTTCTGTTAAAACCGTAAAACGTACTTTTCCGTTAAAACTATAAAAATACATTTTTTTGGCTAAAACCCCTAAAACGTTATGTTACGTCAAAAACGCAAAAAAAAAATGTAAAAACTGTAAAGACCCTTTCTCCGTCAAAACCATAAATGCATTTTTCCGCCAAACCCATAAAAATGTCTATTTTTGTCATTCTAGTAACAAGTACATCTCGATGCAGATACAAGTTCAAAAAATAAAAACAAACGAATATAATTACATTCAAATGCTTCATCGAGATGCATAAACAAAATACGGAAATGAAAATGGAACATCTGAATAAAACATCTAGATAGACCATCTAAATGCACATTTCAGATGTACACCCGAACAAACATGACCTCTATCTAAATTAACTTTGTATTATAATTCTTCTCCGTTTTAAATTTACCCATGTTCGTTTTATAAAAGCTGCGACTAGCGTCAACAGCAAAAAATAAACCTACAACGAAAGTAATTTTGTTGATGTCGAAACTAGCGTTAGTCGCCACAGAACGATCGGAGACAAGAAAACGGAGTTGCCGCTGCCGTGGTTAATTCCAGCGTCGCTTCTGGAGATTATTAATTATTGTAGCGGCTGAAAAGAGAAATAAGTTTTGCCGTAACTGTGATGCATTTGCCGTATTTGTAGTTGTTTTTTTAATAGTTGTCGCTGACGCCAGCGTTTATTAAACGAACAGGGGTAGAAGTTGGAGTTTGGCGGCAACCGCCAAAGCAACTAGAAACTAGTGTTCAATACCAACACCATTCATTACATCCTCAACTAAACAAACACGTGAAGCAAAAAAACACACCTACTAATTTAATTCGGCCACCAAACGTTTCTTTTAAAATAAAAACTTAATAACAGGGAAATTATTTAAACACACTTACTTTCCCTCAAAGCCATAAATAAAGATTCCAAAAAAAGAACAAAACCAAAGAAGAAGAGAAGAGAAAAAAGAAGTGAACTAAAGAAGCCAAGAAGCCAACAAGAGCAAGCTCACCACCAAACCAGCCTTAGCTCCTCCTACGATCCTAACCGCACTCGCTTCATCAGCAGTCACATCATCTGCCTCTCCATCAGGTCCTTCCGCAGGTGAATCCGACTCATCAAAAGAATCACCAGGCGATGGTGCAGCCTTCTCCTTCCCCTTCTCCTTCCCTTTCCCTTTCCCTTTAGCCGGTTTTGGAGAATCCGCAACATCACCGTCCTCCGGTTCCGGAGAAGGAGCTTCAATATCTGAAGCGTTAAACAGCTCTTTAGGCAATAAAACCTTATCTGTCGCATAAATAGCCAAAGGCTGCTCGTCGATCAGAGTATCAACGATCTGGACAGTGTTGATCCTTGTCTTAAGGGTAACTTTCTCTCCATTGTTCTGTACAGTGAGCTCGAACTTGTTGGCTCCATCTGTGGCAAGTGTGCTCATTGGACCATTGTTGGATTTGAGCATGTCCATTGAGTAATAGGTTGGGACAGCTAGGAAACTGAGGAAATCTTCTTTCTTTGGAGCAGTCAAGTTCTTGTATTTGGGCAAGAGTGCTTTCATGGCGTCATCTCCAGGACAGAACACTGTCATGCCTCCTTCTACACTTTCCTGTTACAACATTAACACAATCCACACAAAAAATAAACTATTGAATCTCTCGATATCACTTCAGTGTTAGTAGTCTAATGAAAAATTTCAGGGGTCGATTCCCTTGTGTACATTGTGCAGATCAATTTTAATACAAAGAGCTTGACCTTGGGCGGGTGTTGGTTTATATATATATATATATATATATATATATATATATATATATATTTATTTATTTATTGATTTATCTTTTTTATATGATCATTATTATATATTTTAGATGTGTGTTATCTTGTAATGCAATTGTATCGCGAGTTTTATTTTAAGTGTTTTATATTTTATATGTTTTACCAATATAATTAATTACAAATTATTATATTTACAAATCATGATGTAAATGTGATCATTTAGTTACGTGTATCTAATTGGTAGATCTATCATATATTTATCATACTGAAAGGTTTATTGTTTATTAAATAATAATATGTAATAAATTTTAATAATTTTATTTAAAAAAATCTATATTACGCAGGTGAATTTTATGTTTTTACAAAAATAAAGAAGAAATGTTTTTTTTTAATATGAAATATATTTTCTCAAATCATTTTTCTAAACAATATAATAATCACCATCTCAATAAAATGAAATTATAATTATGATTCGGGTTGGATCGTTATAAATGTGATTTATGCTAAAATAAGATACAATTTTGGTTAAAACATTTTTAATACTGATATCTAACTTTTCAAACATATTTCTTTTAAATATTGTTGTACATGTTTCCAAACAGTACAAAAAGTTATTTCAGTTTTAATAATGTAGATGTTATTTGAATTTTCAAAAATCTACTTGGAAAATTATACTCCCTCTGTTTTATAATAAGTGTTATTTTAATCATTTTTTCTTGTTCTATAAAAAATGTCATTTTACAATTCCAATGCAAATTATACTTACTTTCAGCTGAAAATTAATTGCAAATTGCATTAATTTTATAAATAATTTTATTTATCTACAATATTATTGGTTAAAGAGATGTAATTAATAACAATTTACATATATTTCATACACTTTCTTAATCTGTGTGAAAATGTTATAGTGAGAGTACACCTAAAGACTTATTTTTTCTATAATAATAAATGGAAATAATTACTGCTACTTTTCATAAATCATAATTGAAAGGCAGCCGTTTATAATTTGAGTTTTAAGATCTTAGATTGGTATAAATGTTTAGATAATTGAGGTAATTAAGTCAATAAGCTTTTGACTTTTTTTTGTTACAAGCCAACACAACAATCACATGCATATTATTATGTGATTAACTTAACAACGGAAATTAATACGATAATTGGTATAGTTTCTAATTAGAGTAACTACTATCACTAATCCGGGTTTAATTAGTGCAACTACCATACTCTTTTTGGTTTAATTTTAATTTCTGCATTTATACAACCACATGCATCCATCACTTGATTAATGAAACAGAAACTTAATCAGGGTTTTAGTAAAGTTAGTACCAACGTCTATTTGAATAATTAACTTCTACATACAGCGACATGCATCTGTTTTGATTAATTGTCGAAATTATTATTTTCTAGTTAGAGCAGGATTAACCGGGGTCTCTTAAGGTGAGATTCTTAACTTTTCTAAGAGACGTATCTTAGCTTTTAACTAAAAAAACCTAAGAACCGTCTCTTAAATAAGAACCATAAGAGCCGTCTCTTAGCGGGAAAAATGTAAAAAAAAAAAAAAAAAAAATTAAGAAAAAAAATTTTACGTTAAGAACCCCACCTTAAGAGACCCGGGTTAATTATGGCCTTACGTGTAATTATTTATTCATCAGAGTTTAGTAAGTAAAGTACCTGGTAGGTTTTTGAAGCTCCGGGGTTAGACAGTAGAGCCTCGGCGAACACTTTACAGCCATGAGCCGACATTATTCCGGTGATATTCATCTCCTCCGGAGCCTTTGTCGGAGCCGACGCGGCGTCCGACGGTAAGATTCTACTGATCTGTATAATGGATATGTTGTAAGGGACTTCTTCAACTGACTTGACGAACAAGGAAGCCGTATCTCCGCCGTCGGGGACGAAGGCGACCTTGCCGCCTCTCAGAATCGTTATATTGAGGAATCCCGCAGTTCCCGGAGCATTTCCGCTGGCTTGGAAGAGAGTGGCGGCGAGAGCTGAGCCGCCGCGGATCTGGTGGAGTTTTTTGGCGCCGAAGTAGTCGAGGAGGACGTGGAGGGAGAGGATGTTTTTGAGAGTGGAGATTGTGTAGCCTTTGGAGGTTAAGGCTGCAACGGCGGCGTTGTCGACGGCGCATACGGTTATGGTGGTTCTCCGGTTGATTTCTCCGGCGAGGTGAGTTTGGGTGAGGAGATGGTTGAAGGAGGAGAAGGAAGGGTGATTTGCTAAGAGGCGCGTGACGTTGTGCGCGTGGGTTTTGAAGGCGAGGAGGAGGAGGAGGATGGGGATGATGTAGGAGATGAATACTTGTCTCGTCTTCTTCGCCATTGTTGATGCTGTGGAGAGAGAATGTGATGAGTGGAGTTTAGGAGTTTTTTTCAGACAGTAAGCCCTGAGTTTAAGACAAGTTGGGAAAACTAAAATGGTGTTTTTACTTTAATGGACTTGGATTATAAATGAAATTACAATAGTGAGATTGGTTATTTATTTAAGGGCAAATCTTCCAAATATTCTTTTTTGAAGTTTTTGTCACAAAATAAATTTTGAGAGAAAAAATGACCAAAATAATTTTTTTTTATTTTGAAAATTTTAATATTTTTTTTAATTTTTAAATTTTTAAACCTCAACTCCAAACCCTCAACCTCATAACTAGAAACCCTAAGTTTAGATTAATTAACTCAAGGATATAAATAAATATTTACATCTTTTAATAAAGCCTATTTTGCTCATTTTTCTCTTTGAGTGCTATTTTTGAGACAAAAAATTTTTTTGGTCTATTTTGGTCTTTATCTCTTTATTTAATGTCAATTCTCTAAAATAGTTATTTATAAGTTTCTGTCACCAAAATATCAATTAAGTAAAAAATGAACAAAATTTATTTTAAAATTTATAATCATTTTATTTTAGTTTTAAACCTTACATACGAAACTCCACGCAAAACTCTAAACTATAAGTTTAAATTAATTAATCACATGGGTATAAATATATATTTACATATTTTAAGAAAAAATATTTTAGTCACACACTATGTGCTATGTCTAGCGTTTCACCTACTATTTTAAAAAGAAATTAGATGTTTTGTCACTTGTGTGTTTAATAATTTTACAAAAACTTGTAAATAAAAATATTATCAATTCAAAAACTATGATAATAAATTATAGTCATATTTTGACATAATTAATTAAATATTAATTTTATATGCAATAAATTTTTTATTTTAATAAAATATCTTTTGTTACGTAAATAAACTTGAAACATTTATATATACATAAAACTATATACATGATTTATATTTATTTTTGACATATTATGATGTAAAATATTTTGGCTAATAATTTTTTTTGATAATGTTCATGTTTTTGAAATATTTAATAATTAATTAAATATTAATTTTTATACAATAAAAAAATTATTGAGAAATTTCTAAAATATCATAAGTTAAGTACCATGTTGCAAAAATACACACTACCAAAATATATTAACATTTGGGTTTACACTTTAGTGATTATTATTTAGGGTTTAGTGTTGAAGGCGTGGGGTTGAATTTCTAAATTTATTAAAAATATTAAAAAATTAACTAAGTCTATTTTCATCAAAAATTTAAGGTATTTTCGCAAATAGTCATTCACTAAAAGTAAATTTTTAAAGTGGTATCAAACTTACAGTATAAATGAAATTCACCCAAAGAAGTTCTCTAAAATAGTTCTTTTAATTTATTTTCACAAAACAGCCCACAAAGAAGAAAGTAATTAAAATATTTCATCTGTTTTATATTACATGATATTTTAATCCAATGCACAAATATTAAGAAAACTACTTTTCTTCAGAAATATTATTAAAATATAATTTTAAATCTAATTTGTTTAATTACAAATAGAAATAATAAAATTACAATTGGTTACACATTTTTTTTGATAAAGTTAAAGTTGTATAGATTTTTTTCAAACTTCATCTATTATGAAACAACAAATATTCTTTAAAACATGTTTTATTGAAGGGTAAATATACTTTTACCCATATGATTAAATAACCATACACTTTGGGTTTAGAGTTAACAGTTTTGGAGATGAGATTTAAAAATTTTAAAAATAGAAAAAATATTAATTTTTTAAAAATAGTTTAAAAAAGTATTTTTTGAATTTAACAAAAAAGAAAATTTGCAATAGAAAAGAATTATTAAGAAAAATCAAATTTGAAAGCAATTCCAAATATTAATAAAATATAAACCCAAATATTAATATATTTTTAATTGGATGTCATTTTGAAAAGTGGTACTTAACTTATGTTATTCTTACCAATTTTTCTTCAAATTATATAAAAATTATTTATATATTATAAAGCTTGGGATATAATAGTATTTTGCTTTTTTATTGAAACCTCTTTTAATTATTTTTTTCTTTGAAAGCTTTCTTTATGACAAAAATAAAACAATGCTATTTAGGAGAATGGATTAAAAAAACTCCGGGGTTAATTAGAAGAACGTAGTTCGAGAGTTGAAGTTAAAAAGTTTACGTGAGCAGTAAATATGGGGACAAAGCATTTGATCTTCTGAAGCCTTAATAAATTCATTGGTGGCACATGCCCCCAACTTATTAAATAATGTTCAAATGTCACATTTGTCTAGCTAGGCTAACAAAGTGTATGATTTATTCTCTTGTGTTTGAATATTTAAAGTGCATCACGACTATTATGCGATTAAGATGCTAACAATGTTTATGATTTGTTTTCCCTTGTTGAGAGATACTTCTAGTGAATCACAAATATCATGTGATCAAAGTTGGTGTTACTTGTAAGTCTAGCTGAAATAGAAATACATTTTTAGACTATAAACATACAAAAGAATTATTGTATTATTTAAATTTCTTTTATCAAACATGTCAGGTGGGAAGAGCATCTCTTTCATAATTGGCCGTTACGAATAACTTTTACGACCGTTACAGAAGCATATAATCTTCTTCTCCCTTTAATTTATCAAATGATCAAATAAAAGTCCTAAGATTGATTAGACGGAATCCGTCTTTGACAGTAGCCACTAGCCAGCGTCGGTGACAGAAAAAAAGAGAAGCAAAAGTTGAATGAATGCGTGATACGTTACGGTCAATTTATTTCTTGAAGTTCACTTGAGTAACTAATCAAGGGTTGTGGATCAATATACATGCCACGTGGACGATAGAGATCTATTTTCAGATTCTCTATAGGTCGGTACCAAGAACACCAATTCTAATTCTGAAGTTATCAAAATATATATATTTCAGAGTTAAAATTCCCTATTAGTATATATATATATATATATATATATATTTATATTAGTATTTAATTGTGCAGTTTTTAACTTTATAAAAAACTCAATTTAAAAATTGTTTGCAGAGAAACTTTGGTTTAGTTTTTTTATAAAGTTAATAATCCCATAATTAAATATTAATATTAATATATTGCATATTTATATTAATACATTGCATATTTATATAAATATATGTATATATATATATATATATATATATATATTTTTTTAAGAACTCCCTGAATAGAACTTCTCATTGGAGTTGCTCTAAACTGGACAGAAATGGGTAAACTAGTTATCTGGAAACCTGACTTATTGTCGCTTGTCACTTATGTTCTGTGTTATCATCAAATGATCGTCAGTTTTCTTCTTTTGCATGTTACAATAATGTGTAGTATAGGTTTTGAAATTGTTTTCTCCTACTAAGATGTGTGTAGCTTGTGAAGTACTTCTAACTGCCAAAGAAGATGTTCATGCATGCATGTATTAATATGAAATGTCAATCACTGATCACTTACTTTACCTTTTTACTTTTAAATTACCAGCAGATTCGAGCCAAAACTCAATTTTCAGGTTCGAAACGAGTCACGTAATATTAGCTTCATCCTACCGGTCTTTCGAAATGGGACGTAACACAATTAAGCTAATGACCTTCGGTGATTACTTAGTTTAGGTTGATTTCAAATTTTGAATCGATTTGTTATCTTTTTGGGTTTGAACTAAACCGAATCGGTTATCCTCTGTAAAGTTCTCTTGAACAACACAAGTCATTAGTATATAAATATTTTATTCGAACTTATACAGCAAGAATCCCGAGATAATAACAGAAAAAGAAGGTGGCTTTTTGATAGAGCTAATATTTATCTAAACCGATGTGCATGCCCTAGAACTAGAAGACAACAAAAGCACACGATAACACAATCATCAAAACATAAACCCTCGCGGAAGAAGAAGAATAGTAAGGCACCACCGCTGCTCCGGTTCCACCTCCTCCTCCTCCTTGTCCGCCACCGCCGAGAGTACCGTAAGGATAAGGAGGTGTATAAAAGTAAGGATACGGAGGAGAATAATACATAGAAGGTGGTGGTTGGTTGCAACAGTCTTTCGGAGGAACAGGTGGACAGTGAGAACTTGGCGGTGGAGGAGGGTTACCGTATGGAGAGTAGCCTGTAGAAGAAGGCGGCTGAGGCGGTTGGTTACATGGGTAAGGAGTGCAGAGACCAGAGTTTGAGTCCGAAGCTGAGTTTGGATTGACAAAGCTGAGAAGTGATAAATAAAAGGTAATAAGAGAGATACATAAAGAAGTTTGAAGAGACAACATGGTTACTTTAGCTAGAGAAGATGATTTTTTTGGTCTTTGAGTTGCAAGATGAGAATAGATTGTTGAGACTTATAGTAAAATGAGATAAACAAATTTCCTGTGTTTCGTAGTATCTGCCGCATGGCATAACACATGTCGTAAGTTTTGGAGAATTTTTGAAGAAAACGTTTGAGTCTTTTCAGTGGATGTTGACAAAATGTTGTGTAATGACAAACTAAAGCTGATTTTATTTACTGTGGAATTCATATATATAGCTGTACCAATCTCATCTAAAGAAGAAGATGTGTTATATATGGGTCACATCATGAGTTTTGTAAAAAGTTTGGATCTCTTGTTATGGAAAAGATTATCTATGGACTTCAAGTAGTCAGTAAAGAAGACCTAACTTGACGTTGAAGAAATTAAGCTCTTATTGATTTGGTCTACAAGTTTGGGTTTAACCAGCACCAAAATTTAGCAAAAAAAAAAAGTTTGGATTTAACCATATATTATATATGTTTAAGTGTTCAGTCCTAGTGATTTATGGACTATAAGAGCACCTCCAACTATGAAGATGCTAATATGAGGTTCTTATTAATAAGGTATTAGTATTTTTAATTTAAATTAGTTATGTATTTAAATTTAAACTTGAAAAGAATAATTGACCAATGACTAATAAATAAGTGGAGTTTATTGTTTCTCATAAAGTTCTTGCAAGTGTTTGTTTGAGAACTTCTTCAATTTATGTTTTCTATTTTTCTTTTCTTTTTATTTTTTTATGTGAAATAATTCCATTTAAAAACTTCCGATTGAGGTGCTCTGGAGTCTACCACGACTACTACCATAGTACCATGAATTGATGACCAAACTTGAGGCAAAGAAGCATTTTTAGTGCGAGTATAATCGAAATAGTATTATCTGTATAATAACTTATGAAAAAACGACTTTTAAGTGTTACAAAAAACGACTTTAAATGTGGTACTATTCATCAAGAACTGTATCTTCATTAATCTTGACGTTTTCTCTTCCCGGTACTAGGTAGTGGCTGGACCTTTGATCCCATATCTATTTTATAATCTCCTCTGGATTTTCTTCATTTCTTGGATGATTGCACAAAGGTTTTAAATAGTAAAAATAGTTCAAACAGTGCATATCAAACAAATCATGCAAATTAAGTAAAACAAATACATATCAAATAAATCATATATGATAGATGCATATCAAACAGATCAAACCATTATTAAATTTTTGAATAGTAAATAAATTTAAATAAAGCAGATTATAGGTTTAAATAATAATAATTACAATAAATTATATCAAGCACACAATATCTATATATAATAGATAAATAACAATAAATATTGCATTAAAACCATGGTACTACAATTTTAAAATCAAAATATGAAAACACTAAAATTAAATGAAATATCTCTCTCTTCGATTAGTATACATATTTAAATTATATTACTATATTTGCATAATACATATTATAATTGAAACACACATATAATAATTTAAATAAGTGTAAAAAATATATGATAAAAATAAAAAGAGAAATAAGTAGACAATGATATTTTGATATTGTTAAAGTTGTAATTAAAATAGAATAAAAATATTGTATTTAAAAAAGCAAATAAATATATTTTGAAATTAAATATTTGTAACAAAATTATTTATCAGCCAAGAAAATAAAAAGCAGATGAACAACATCAAATGTCTATCATGTGAGATATGCATGCATATCTTTATATCTTTCGTTTTTTTTTTCAGAAAAAGACAAAAAAAATTAAACTATATGTAAAATCTCATGTTATCTACAATTTAAAACCACAAAAAGTTGAATCGTGAATTTATTGTGGGAAAACTGCATGTGTATATGATCTGTATTTCTCCAGCTACACCATTTGAAGCCAAAGTTGCCCAATCCTAACAATTAGTCTATCAAATAAGGTTATTGTTTTCTTCAAAGGACATGCAGCAAGCCAAGAGGAATGAGAACGACAAATCTTATCCATCTCATAACACTCCATCTTGATCTAGTTTAGGAACAATAAAAATTGGTTACATGAAAAATATACTTTAAAAGAATCTCCAATATTTCAATATATAGTTCATTTAAAAAACTATTAAATCAAATTAAAATATAGATTATACATACTTAATTTAATTTAAATTTTTAAACCATATTTTAAAATAACATTTGATTATAACTTATGTACTTATCTACTTTTTTTTAATAAAAATAATTATTTTAATCTGCAAAATAAGTAATGATGTTTATTTCCAAAAGTAAATTATTTACTACACTTATTTGAAATTTAAATTAAAAGGTTTATTACATAATTATTTATTAAAAATATGTAATATTATTTAGATAATTAAATAAAAAGTTACTATCAAGTTTTGCGTCTGTATTTAAATGAACTACCAGATATTTGACTTTGAAAACACAAAAACATTATTGTTTCATGGAAACACACGAAATATAAACACTGCATGAACTGATTGGTGACATGATTGTAGTGTTTGATGGAAAACAAAATGAATTCCCCTAGTAGTATTTATGCTCACCATTCACCTCAAAGAAGACAAAAGTAGATTGTTGAGACTTAGCATGAGAATATGAGTTTGATCTTTGAATTGTAAGATGAGAAAATTTTGTTGAGATTTAAGAAGTTTCATGTGTTTCGTATTATTTGCTGCATGGCATAACCCATGTCTTAAGATCAATAAACTCACATCTTACATGTAAACATTTTTGTAATCACCAATAGAAAAACTACATATATGGTGTGTTTTTTTACAAATTATGATGTTTTGTGTTTTTTATTCATGCTATGTAATAAATTTATTATATAGCAATATTTAATTTATATTAAATAATAATTGTGATGAGATATTGCTAAAACAAAATATTTAGATAAAATTAGTAAATATGAAAAAGTATAAGGTTTTATTAATAATTAATGACAAAGTGGAGATGAAAGATATTTAAAATATTCATTTTACAAGAAAGAAATGAAGCAAATGATTGGACTGAATGATGTTTCATTTTTGCTTCATTTTGAAAAAGTGAAATTTTAAAGATAAAAATGAACCCAATTATTGGAAATGCCCTTATGTCTATGTAATTTTCTTTAAAAATTTTAGGGATATAAAGTCAATGTTTCATCCGGATTTATCCACGACCGACCCAGGCTGTACAAGCTCATCTAAAGAAGAAGATGTGTTAGATATTGGCATGTTCGGAATCGCGCTAGGCATAACACGTGCATTTGGTTCGGGCCTAGCGCCGATCATTTTAAAATTTATTCGGAGACTAATCTAAGATTAATTATAGAAATATTTTGCTTAAATTTTAGGAATGCACAAAGTGTACCTTGTGGTGTAGTGATTAGGCGTATTTTGATTACATATAGGTAATGAGTTTGAAACGCAACTAGTGCATCAAGTTTTTTTAATCGCTTTAAATAAGAAAAAGAAAGAAAAAATGACATTTCGTTCATCGTCTTCCTCGATCTCGACTATGGCAATCCTAATTCAGCTACATTCATTTTAAAAAAGGTTTTGAGCAGCGTTTTCACTTTCTTTTTTTTTCATATTTTGGCTTATATATTGTAGATCTAACATATTCAATACTTGATTTCAATTTTCTATGAACAAACATGCGAGTTTTAAAATATTTTCCAAGATTTAAGCCGATTTTTGTATTAGTGTAGATTACCTACTTTACTTTCTAGTTTGTATTCGTTAAATTTCTTTTTGTTTAGCCGTACATATATATATGTAAACTCAAACTTACATGTTAATTAAGAGGAATAACAAACGTTTCATTTCATCATCTTCTTCTTCTCACTAAGAGCTTGAGCTTGAATCTTCATATTCATCATCTTTGATTCAAAATTAATATGGTATCTTAGCAAAGATAATCATTTTTTGCTTCGTATTATGAGCTTCGATTTCATCTTCCTCATGAAATTCCACTGATTCATCTTCCGCAATTTATTCATCTGTTTTTGCTTGTGATTTGTGATCTTTTCTTTGGAATCTTTGTTTGTGTCTCGTCCTTGCTGGATTTCTTCGATTGATCATCTTTGTGATCGATATTTTTGCGTTCTCATCCATGAGTACACAACATCAATCTCCGGTGGTTCAAGATTCATCTGATTCTTCTTGAATTTTTTCCAATCATTACAAGAATCCTTATTATCTCCACAACAATGATCACGCTGGTTTGATTCTTGTAACAAATCGTTTGACAACAACCTCTGATTCATTCTTGGGGAAAACCAGTTCGTATGGCTTTAAATGTTCACAACAAGCTTGGATTCATTGACGGTATGATCCCTAAGCCTATGTCGCATTGTGACTATGGTGCTTTGTCTCGTTGCAATGATATTGTTGCTACTTGGTTGATGAATTCGGTTCAAAGAAATATGACAGAGCTTATTGTTCATATCTACTTTGGAAAGAACCCTGAATAATTTGATCTCTAGATTTAAGCAAGATGATGGTCCTAGATTTATGATATTGATCATAGATCGAGTAAGTTTGAATAAGGCTTTATGGACGTATCAACATACTATACATAGCTTGTTACCTTTTCGGAAGAACATCATAACTTTGTTGAACTTTCGATTTGTACATGTGGAAAATATGAGTGATTTAAGCAAGATGATGGTCCTAAATTTATGATATTGATCATAGATCGAGTAAGTTTGAATAAGGCTTTATGGACGTATCAACATACTATACATAGCTTGTTACCTTTTCGGAAGAACATCATAACTTTGTTGAACTTTCGATTTGTACATGTGGAAAATATGAGTGTGATGCAGCTGCTTTGTGGGAGAAACTACAACGTTAAAGTAAAGTTACGAATTTTTTGATGAGATTAAATGTTTTATGAGCAGACAAGACGCCATATATTGATGTTCATCATATTCTAACAATTGAAGTAGCTTTTAACATTGTCACGCAAGATAAAATGCAACGTTATGTTTGTCCTCTTACTGCAGTGGATAACTTGGCCTTCCAGACACTAGTTCCACAATTTTCAGCTCCTCAAACTTCTCTTGTTGATGATAATGCATATGTTGCGGCTTATAATGCAAGAAGAACTAATCAGAGACCAATTTATACTCATTGTGGGAAGGTTAGACACACTGTTCAGAAGTGATTTACGCTACATGGTTATCCTCTTAAATATAAGATATATGGTTATTCTTAGACAAGAACCATTCTCAGTTTCGAATTTCTTAGTCTCAGTCCAAATATCCTCCATAATTACTTGTACTAGTTGTCTCTCAAATATCTAATGATCTTGTAACAATGTGCACTAATACAAATTCACTATAATATTTCCTTCTTCCACCAGTTTCTGACTAGTGGAGACATGAATTTGAATTTACATAGTTTCGATCCACACAAATTCAAAATTTGATTGCTCAATTCAATTTTTGTGTTCAAGTTTCAGAGCCTCATTTTTTTTCCTCACGTGCTTCACATTTCCGTGCAACAATTACATAACATGATGTCATGGATCCACATTCCATTTTTTATACTTTTCCCTTTCTTTCTATCAGTTTTACATCCCACAAATAATTGAAAATAAATTTTGTGATCCATATTTTCAGTTTCCAAAAATTGCTCATTTATGTGCAAGCATATTGTGCCAAAGCCTTGTCTCATAAAAAATCATACCCAATTTATCAACATAATTGTCTTTTAACTCTTTCTTCCTTTCTTCATAATGATGCTTGTAATTCATAGCGGAGCTTCTAGCCATTTTTGTTATGACTTAAGAATATTTGATAGCTTGGTACAGTGTCCTCTATTAGAGTTACTCTTCCTAATGGCAATATAGTTCCAATCACACACAAACACAATTAAGATCACCGATTCTTTGATATTGCATGATGTTTTGTTGGTTTTTGATTTTCATTTGAACTTGACCAGTGTGAGTAATTTGATTAAATCATTGGTTTAGTTTCTTACAAATATTTTTTATGATGTAAAACTATTTGAAATAAAAAAAATTAATCTTTTAAATTTTAAAAAGTATTTTTTAAGTTGAAAAAAAAACTATTCTTTTCAAAGGAGAGGTGTAAGTTATTATTTTAACTTGAGAAAAATGGATTTTTTTAAAACGAATTTTAGATAATATTTTTTTTCGTAAAATATTCAATAATAACTTATTCAAAAAATATTATTGAAAAAAATTAAAAAATATATTTTCATAATTTTTTTATAAAATAAATATTTTTCAATTTTTTGAAAAAATGTTTTTTTAAAAAAAAATTCTCAAAAAAAAATCGAAAAAGTATTTAATTAATTAATTATATCAAATTAAATAAGTTAATAAGGTCCCTTACTTTTTATGTAAAACTAAATGAATCTAAATGGACATTTATTTATATTAAAACTTTCAACACCTCTATTAGGAATTTAGGTGATTTCGATCGATCTAGCTCTCACTGAGCATGACAAAGGCCCTGTCTCAACCTTGACTGCTGGAACGATGGGGTATCTCGCACCAGAGTATCTCCAATATGGCACTGCGACTGACTCTGGAGGTCGCTTGTGGGAAAAGGACAATAGATAAAGAACCAGAGGGTCATAAGACTGTGAATCTAGTCGACTGGGTTTGGAGATTACACAGTGAAGCAAGAGTTCTCGAAGCTGCTACTCGTTGGGTTTAATGTGTTCTCATCCAGATAGGTATGAGAGACCATCTATGATACATGTTCTTCAGATACTAAACAACGAGGTTGATCCTACTCGGATTCCGCTGTCTTACTCTTGTGGCCAAGTCTTGAAGACATTAATTGTTTCAGAAGATGAGAAGAAGGAGACAGCATCTTGTATGCTGCATCTTAGATTTTCTTTTAAATATATCTTTCTTTTGATTTGTATAACAACGGGTGGCCTTTGGTTCAATGGGTTTAATATTGAACGATTAGGTTTGTATATTCATATAAACCCCATCTCGGAATCCAGATCTAAGTCTCATCTAGTTTAACAGAGCAAAAACTAATTCCAAAATCAGTAGAATCCATACAAGTTGTAAAAAAAAAAGGGTTTCATTGCTATTTTTGTAATGGTGATACTACATAGCAGTCAAAACAAACCCTAGTCCAAAAGTAGATGAAGAATGAGAAGTAGATAAAGACAGATATTATAGTAGGTCTTGATCTTCATAATGTATGTGGCCTGAAAAAATGAAAGTAAACCGGTCCGGTTTACATACATATATACATATCCGTGATGAAAATAGAAACTGTGAATGAAGAAATCAAGAAGTTACTTACCTTCTTTGATACTGAAGAAACCGCATAGTATCTAAAGTTATGTATATACATACATACGCTCACACGATCACATGCATCAAAATGATGATGATGATGGCAGAAGTAAAGAGAGCACACTCCCGACAAAGGCAAAACTATCTTTTTGCTAATCCCAGGTTGTGCTCTCTTTCTTCTGTCAACATTCTCTCATCTTCTTCTCGTAGACCAACAAGAAAGAAGAAGAAGTGTGACGTGCGGCGTAAGTAAGCAGTGAAGGTGTGTATGTGACTCAGATTTATAGTGGAGGAGAGTGGTTACAAACGGTGACAGAAACTGGAAACTGGGTATAGTGGGTAATAGAGAAAGCTGAAAATGGTCCTGATATTACTTACAGCCATGAAGCTGGAAGTTTCTACACATTTAGAGATTCTCCATTTAACTCTTCTCCTACCTTTTCGCTTTCACATTTATGTATTTCTTTTTTTCATCATAATATAATTATTTTTTTTGCAGTTTTTATTTTCTTAAGTTTTGTTATGATATATGCAGAGGTACGGGTGGGCACAGATCGAATAGCACCATAATTTTCAGTATTTGTGATTTGCTTCGTATCTAGCTGATATCTGATTTCCCGATTTGTTTTACTTCGGAGAAATACGGATATCCGATTTTCCGGATATCCAATTTTTTTTAGATATTTGTGAATGTTTAATATTTGCGAATATCTCATATACTTTTTTTAATACTAGTAAATATTAAAAAAAAACTATACAAATGTGTTTTCAAAAAGAATATTTTACATGATATAAAATGAAAAATAAAAATTAATGAAACTATATGCTTAATAAATTTCTAAAATTAATCAAATTTTCTTATAAAACAAATTTTTTTAGAAAAATTTAGTTTTTATAAAGATTTTATACGTAAATTTTAAATAAAATTAATAAAATGATATGTTTAATTACATATAATTATAAATATAAAAATCTATATATTTATACATATACATCTATGTATAATGTCAGAACGGATCAGATATCCGAATCTGATTTTTTTAGTATTTGTGTTTTGTTTCGTTTCAAACGGATACTAACTTTTAGTATTTGATTTGTTTCGACGACTTACAGATATCCAAATTTTTTAGTTCAAATCAAAATGAATAACAAATCAAATCAAATTTAATGAATAACGAATCATAGGATACTATGGAGAGAGTCTCATATGGAGAGGTATAACAACTTGATAAAAAGTAAATAAAATGTAGAGCTGAAAAAGGGAGCCACGCGGGAGAATCGGAAGTTGCTATCACCTAATTGAACAAGGCAACACTTTTAAGTAGTCATCGACATTTCACCTACTCTACTCTCTTGCCGTTTAATCTCAGCCGGTCGTTAAACACCAGATGGGACCCACTTCAAATTACCCATGTGTTTATTTACACGTTTCAGTATGGGCTTTATACCAGCAGGCACATTTAATACAAACTGTATAACTCATTGCTCTGTCCACTTTTCTATGTTACTTTCAATACTTTGTTTGATGGACCGGCCGGTTCGATATTTACTGAACCTAGGGCAAAATGATTTTGTTAAAACAAATTTAAATTTATCCCTTTTAAAATTTTACCAGATTAAAAATTAAAATATTTTAAAAAAGAAATGAACCCTTATGATTTATATTCTAAGAAGATATTTATTTTATATATAGATAATTATTTTTATATAAAATATGTATACATATAAAAATCGGAACTCTTAATTTTCATAAAAGATTGGATATGATGGACACATTAGCTGGTTACAAAATGAAAAATGGACATATTAGTGAGAAAAACTTTAAAGAGGCTTCTAAGAAAATATTTATCTTATATGATGGAAGCACACGGCCTTATTCTTAGTAAAGTTAGCTATGTGGATACGTTTAGTTGGATTTTGATCCTACTGATATTGTCACATACTCCGCATTTTAATTGGATTTTGCAAGGTGGGGAGGTTTGAAACCGCTTAGGAGATAGTGTGTATAATTTACCGAGCTGGTCTTAGTCCAAACGGCAATCATTGTATACAATTATTGCAGGATGGGATGCTTAATGGAAGCTTTAAAGAATTTATGAAGCTATGACCCTTGAGGGCCATACTTGCAAGAAAATTCATCTCATCCATGAGCTCGCCTCAAGATTCATATATAAGACCTTGACAATGGTCATATGATCCCTTTCCCTAAAGCAAATGAGCGTTATGAGCCCATATCTCGAGGGCCTTTCTTTTCTGTAACACAGTTCATTCAAAATCCCATGTGTTGTTGCTTATTTATGGTTCTCACCAGGGCGAAATTTCAGCTTATTAACGTGAGACCTTGATGTGTAGGATCAGTTATCTGTAGAGGAGCCAGCTAAAAATCTCCTTGAGCTTTGTCTGATTCACAGTATATATGCATCTTATGTCGTTCTTCGCCTCTGTGATTAGCAATTAAGCATGTCATCATCGTTATACTTTTGTTTTCTCTTGTTTCATTGAGAGTTCTTGATGTGAGTGCCAAGCCAACCAGTTCCCGAAGCTCAAGCACTCTCACTTGTGCTGTTGTGCAGAACAAGACAAGCCACTGGCTGTTTTCGCTGACAAATACAACTCACAAACCATACCAAAAAAAAAAAAGGGATCAAAAGTCTTAATTGAGTTTCTATAAAGTCCAGGTGTGTTTATAAATAACTACTATCTTTACTCCACTTGTGTTAAAGATCTTTATTTATTTATTTGTTCTTTCTTATACTTTTTTGTTATAAAAAAAATTAAAAATCTTTTACATAGACAACAGAGCAGGAAGAGGAACAAAACTCTGAAGAATAGCTGGAGCTGTGTTGGCAATTCATGTGCTAACTTCACCTCATTCAGATAATTGATTCAGGGAAATGGGAAATGAAATGCAGAGAGCCATGGAAGAAGAGAAAAGTAATTCTTCTTTTCTATGTGTTATTAGGAATCTTTTGATGAACATATTGTTGTCGGAATGGAGACAGAGATTAACTTGTTTTGTGTGTGTTGGGATGGTGTCTGATGGATCTTAATGCAGACAGAATCTAACAATTCCATCACTGTGTTTATTTCATTTTGCAATACCACTCGTGAGCCTAACAAAAAAATAAATATTATTATATGCTTTTATCAATGTGCAGATTGTCTGTTAGTCTTCTAACAAATGCTATTACATTTATGTTAATTTGCGTTTAATATAGTTTATTGTTACAGATTATGCAACTACAGATGTACAAGACTCAAAACTAAAACAGCTAGTGGGTTAAGATAATAGTTTGATAAACTTTGGTAGATGAGAAGGATGACATTATATATAGATTAGAGTTTTGTCAAAATAACAACCGGTGTAGGAATTGTCTACTCGTTTCCAATATATATAATTAAAAATAGGTAACTTGTTTTAATGAGTTGTATGTTTTAGAATTTTTATACATATTAGAAATTTTTTTAAAAAAATTGATTACCAATACATTAATTTTTGTAGTTAACTATTCTCGATTACGTTCAATCAATAGAATTTTAATAAACATAGTTAAGTTTTTTAAAGTTTACAATTTATCATTAATTAGTACATTAAAAATATAATAAATATATTTTTTTAAATAAAGTGTTTTTCTAAAACGTGAATTTTTTTTGGAACAGAAGAAGGATATTACAATGAACAAACTAGTGTCAATATTTTAACAAAATCATTTCAAAGTACCATGATGCTAAAGCAAATAGTTAAAAAAAAGTTAGCCAATTGATTTTGTTCATGCTTGATTAAATCCAAATTATTTTTAAAAAAAATATAATGAATGATTTATAGATAAAAATATAAAATGAATGCTAAAAGACAAAACAGTGCCAGCAAGTCATTATGCGCTCGCTCAATAAACAGCCGTCAGCCAGCTCAACTTTCCGTTTTAAAAACCTAAAGACGTCACGTCACTAAGACTAACTCCGTTTATATAAACCGTTACAGACACCGCTACGAGAAGGCAGATCAAAAAGAAAAAGAAGAATTTATTAGAGAAAAAAGCAAATAAAAAGAAAGAGAAAGAGAAAAAGAAAAGTCTATCTTTCTCTCTCTCTCCCAGATTCTCTCTCCTCCTGCGGATCTTTTTTTTTTTCTTTATAACTTTCCTTTGGTTTTCTCGGCGGCTTCATTCGAATCGTTTTTCATTTTTTATCTTTCTGGGAGGATAAAGCTTCCTCCTTTCTTTAGACGCCATGTCGGTACGGTTCAAAAATCTCATCTTTAAGAAAAAAAAATCAGTTTCGTGATAAGTATGATTGAGAATATAATTTCGAATTCGATTTTGGAGAATTTAGTTTCATTTTGTAAGCTAGATGTGTTTCAATCTTCGATATTCTATTTGTATTGTTCCTGATAAACCCTTTTCATAGATCTCAGCTTTTAAAGTTTCGACCTTTGGCTTCTATTCAATTTTGTATTTGTTTGATTAAGCTTAGATTTATATAAAAAAAGATTATCAACTTGGAAGAGTTCTTTTGATGAGGATTTGATTTGTCTTTTAGCTTAGATTTTGATCAAAAGGTTAGCTTAGAAAAGTTGTTCTCATGGTATCTATTTTTTTTCCAGATTGTTCTTGATTTATATGAGAGGTGAAGAAGAGGCCTATGAATATTGTGTAAAGATGTTCATGCCTTGTGAATTTGCTTGCTAATTAATTTAGAGAGAAAATTTTAGATTTTCACTAGTTTGAAACTTTGTTTTCTTGTCACCTAATAAAGTGGAAAGGAACTTCTTTTATGGTTAGTTTTAGTAAAAAAAATTTTGGCTTATTGTTTATAATGTTTGCTGAGAAATGGAAAGATGATTAGTTTAAGCTATTATACAAACCTTTTGTCCTGATGGTTGATGGTATATATAAGTCATGGATGGTCATTTGCTTGGTTATACTTGCTCACATTCTGTTTCCTACTTCTTTTTCAATAATTTGGTATTTTAAAAACTTGTATGAACAGACAATGTTTCTCTCATGAATTGGCACAAAAGAGTTTAAGCATTGAGTTTTTGAGATTTTTAACTTTGTTTCTCTGATGTATATTGGTTGTGTGTTTCACAACATGAACAGGACAAAGGACGTCCCTTGCCCAAGTTTGGTGAATGGGATGTGAATGATCCAGCATCAGCAGAAGGTTTCACAGTCATATTCAACAAAGCTAGGGATGAGAAAAAGACAGGTGGCAAACCAGGATCACCTGGTAAATCCAATGAGGGTCATGCTAAGTCTGGAGGAGGAGGAGGAGATCCTAGTAAACCTCAGCCTGTAAGTTAATCTTATTCTTCATTTCTCTCTTTGGATCCATTGTCATGCAGTAAGTCTCTTTGGTTGCAGAAAAAATGGCTCTGCTGCGTGCAATCTCCAGCAGTGGACTCTTGACGGACACAGAGATTGGATTTGAAGGTTACATTGCTTAGACATGTAAAAGCAATGTTCTTTTTATGTTTTATTGTCTCTCTTGAAAGTATCCACACACAAAAAAAAGTTCCTTAAGATGATTTGGAGCCTCCCCCTTTAGTATTCACGATAATGATTTTCCTTCTTCTTATTTGAAGTTGTTTGTTCATCTAAAAAAATGCTGTAAAATCGTGTTGCACTTTTATTGGAAAACCAGAAAGAAAAAGAAAAAAAGAAAACATAGTTATTGTGTTTATATGTAATCATTCTCATGGCTATTAGTACGGATGATAAAAGAAAAAAAATTAAACATTCTAGTCTTGTTTAATGATTTGGACCTCTTATCTTAACACATATCAACCCTTTCTTTGATATCGAAGTCTTGTTATAAACTAAAAAATCTACAGTAGTAGCATTCTGGGATAAGAATGAGCAAGAGATAAGAATGATTTAAAATTTGGAATCAATAACACAATTAGGTAGATCGGTGACCAACCAGAACCTGCCATTTGTCAATCAAATATACTTCCCCTTCTTGTCACACTCAAACTTCTATCATCTCTTCCAAAACCATAACTTTGACGCTCACGTAAGGAACAGCTTGAGAACGCTGAAAGAGTCAGAGAGCAACGATGAGTGGGCTAAGATAACTGTTGATGGGCTTAATCGTAAGCTTGAGTCTAGAGATTCTGCGAATAAAGTGACTGAAGCAGCTGAGAGTCAGATTAAAGCAGCCAAACCAAACTAGAGACTGTTTCTGTGTCTAGTAGTGATTTATTTGAGCATGGACAGAAACTGCTAGACAGAAGATGAGGAAACAAGAAGAGGAAGCGGAAACCTTGCATCTCACGCTTTAAGACACAGAGCTAAGTTTGAGGGATATGATGTCGGAGAAGCAAAAGCTGCCGACACGAAGGCGCTTCAACAGATAATGTCAATGTCTGAAATATCCAATGCTGCACGTAACTCACATCATAATGTCTAATTAACATTTGACTTCACAAGATTACAGAGATCGTCTCAGATTGTTGAAGAATGATACAAATCTCATAACTTGTTCAACACGTGAAAAGTAAAAAAAAAAAAAAAACACTAAACAGATTCTGCAGAGTTTGCAAATAAACAATAAGAGAATCATCAAATCGTGTACACAATTACCTTCAGAAGAAATCAAACTCAAGATAATTGCTCTGGTTAGATCTCACACTTGTGGAAGCTGCAGCCGGTACAGCAGGACTATAATTCACCGGTTCAAGATCAACCGGTTTAGGAATCTCAGGTGGACTGGCACATCGAACCAAAGCCCAGTTCACTCCTTCAAAAAAAGGATGCTGCTTAATCTCTGTTGCTCCACGCTTATAAGCTAATCTATGTTGTGGCTCCTTCACAAGCAGACTCCTTATCAAATCTCTAGCTGCAAAGCTAACAACCGGAGACTCAGGGAATCTCAAAGGCTGACCAACCACATTGAAGAGCGTGGCTCGATTCCCTGAGCCTTTAAATGGTGTTTTACCAAACAACAACTCATAAAGAAAGATCCCAAAGGTCCACCAATCAACCGCACTTCCATGTCCTTCACCTTTGATGATCTCTGGAGCTAAGTACTCGTGTGTGCCTACAAATGACATTGAACGGGCGCTTGTTGGCTCTGCAACAAGTTCTGGTAACGGAGTTACTTGATGGTTTCCGTTGTCTGTCTTTGGTTTCTTGTCTTTCTTGGACTTAGATGAGAAGAACCGAGGACCAAAGCAAGATGTTGGAGCCATGGAGATGCAAGATGGCTGCTGGATGCAAGCGGGTTGTTGCGAGCAAGAAACTGAGTTCTTTGACAAACCTTCGGAGCCAAGATTGGTTGATCTGACTATGGAGAGGCTAACAGTACATCTCAAGGAGAGATCAAAGTCTGAAAGCATCACGTGTCCATCATCTCTCACAAGAACATTCTCTGGTTTCAGATCACGGTAAATGATCCCAAGCATGTGTAGATACTCCATTGCAAGTAGTACCTCCGCTACATAAAACCTGATGACAACAGTAAAACAAAGTCAATACACACAAGAGCTGTCTCTTCATAAAGAAAGTTTGAAACTTACTTTGCTGCTTGCTCAGTGAAGCGTTTCCCTGGTTGTCTCTGTCTCAGTGTATGCAAATCACCACCAGGACAAAACTCCATAACCAAACAAGAGAACTTCTCTGTATCAAAATGACTATACAATGTCGGGAGAAACGGGTGATCAAGACACTGCAGTATCTCTCTTTCGGTCTGAGCTCTAAGAAGCTTTTTCCTGCTAGCCAAAGCTGTTTTATCCATAACCTTCATAGCAAAATAACACCTTGTCCCGTTCAACTCAGCGAGATGAACAGTTCCTATGTCCCCACAACCTAACCTCTTCAAGAGCCTAAAGTGGTTCAAACCCAAACCACCATGTTTGGTTCTAACAGCTTGAATAGCTTCCCATCTCACATCATTCGCCTTGTGTGGTTTATTGATGCTGCTGCTAAAGCTGCTACAAGTGCTCTCATCGCTTATATCACTGCTTGTGCTCGGTCTACACGTGCTACTCTTACCACTCTCACCTTGCTCGCTCATCTTATTGTTATTATTACCAGTTTTGGTGTCATTACTTGGATCAGCAAAGGACAAAGTGGAAGACACTTGATCTGCTAAAGTGTTGACTGACATACTTTGACTGGAGTTTGTAAGTGATCCTTCAGAAGTTTTGGAGGCCATGGAGAAGCTTGATTCTTAGATTCCCACCAGATTCCATTGACCTGATCTAATTTATCAAACAAAAACAATAGCATCAGTTAAAACAAAGCTTGTTGAGTAAGTCAAGTGATCAATCACTAATCACGGATCTTACTAACTGATTGGTGAATTCAAATCTAACTGAAAATCAATTGAGACAAAACTAATTCAAGCTCTCTTGGTTCAGGATTAACTAACTAAAAATCGGAACTTTTTCAATGCAAAAAAAGTGGAGTTTTTTTCTCTCTCTCTCTCTCTCTAGGGTTACACAGATCTCGTTAAAGTAAGAAAAGCAAAGTAAAGGCCTTTTGGATCTAGCAAGAATCAGAGAATAAGACCCAGAAAAGAAAAGTAAAAAATAAAATAAAACAGAGTTTTTTAGAGAGAGAAACCCATTAAGATGTTACCTGAAAGTTTAGATTTTTGAGCGGTAAAGATCACGAGATGACCTTTTTTCAGAAGATTAAGCAAGGGAAGAAGAAAAAACGAAAGAAAGAGAGGAGATAGAACAGTCACTATTCATGTAGCGCTGTCGAGAGAGATAGAGAGTAATGAACACATCTCCTTGCTTCCATGGAGGTGGGGATACATAGAAAGAGAGTTAGAGAGAGAGTTGGGTCTACCCCATGAAAGCAGGGAAGAGAGAGAGAGAGAGAGAGTTGGGTCAAAGAAAAAGTTGAAGAATACTTTTTTAATTGACGGATTCAATAAATGTATTTTTGTTACATCAAGGATGCTCTCGTGAAGTGTAATCGTTTGAGGCTATTTAGGGACCAAAAAAAACTTTTTTTTTTGACAAAGAGCATTAGTTAATATATACTCTATCTCTTACAAAAATATATATATTTTAGAAAAGAATTTTGTTTCAAAATGATGTATTTTTTACATTTTCAATGCATTTTTGTCAATTAATAATGAAAATTGTGATTTTCAAAGATATTAATTGTATTTTTTGAAATCTTATTGATTTAGAAATATAGGAAATATAAAAGTAGAAAAAAACTATGTATTATTAATTAAATTTTAATGTGTTTTATTAAAAAGTGTGAAAAACCTGAAACATATATTTTTTTGAAACAAAGGGAGTATATATATATATATATAATTTATGTAATTTTTTATATATGAGTAGATCATAACCAAAACCGGTTTAAAAATGGTCCTAAATCGGTGGTGTACTTGACCGACACGGAATATTGGGCTTTTGGATGCTGGAGAAGATAGGAGAAGCTCTGATACCATATAGATTTCCAGAGTTCAAGTACTTGAGTGATGAAGAGCAGAAATAGAGATGATGCGGATGAAACTTGATGTAAATGGAGAAGAAGACTAATGAGTATGAGGTAGATTCATGAGAGACTATAAGAGAATTTTGTTAAAAGAGCACAAAACAATTATGGTTTTGTCCAATAAGAATTTTGGATCAAATGATTGTCCCCTTAACACAAATATTAATAAAAACCCAGATTAGTCCTTTGTAATTACCTTTTAAATACAATGTAATAATTATTAAAAAGAAAACTAATTAAATTTGGATATTTAACATTTTTTTACCATTGTTAAAACTAAAAAAATAAAAAAGGGACCACATCTCTTCATTTTCTTCGACTCTTCTTCGGCTCTTCATTCTCCGGTATTGCTTGTCGTCATCTTCTTTCTCCGGCGCGTCTTCTGTCACCGGAGAGCTCCCAGTCGTCATCACGTCTCTCCTTCTTCCACATTCTTTCATCTTCTCTCCTTAAAAGCCGATTACAAATCACTTTGTAATCTCCGCCAGCGAAAATCAGTGGTTATTAGCGGTGGAACAAGCTTTCGTTCCTGTTAACGGACCATTAGCTTCACGTCATACTTCCTTTTCTCTCCTTCACTTTGGTTCTCAAAAGTTAAAGGTTAGGGTTTCGAGATCCATTTTTAGATTTGTCATCTGTTTTGTTACTACGCTTGTACTAGGAAGAGATTAAAGTTTTAAAAAAAACTCAAATTGATGCATGGTTTTCGTTTTAATTATAGTTTGCGGTTGCTTTGATTGTGAGTTATAAGTTAAATAGTGTACTAATTTTCGGGTTGAATTGATGACTAATTGTTTTCTTGGTTTATAGGCATGGCTTACGAGTTCTCGAAACGCATTCTTGAAGAAGGAGCTGAGACTCTTATTGATAAGATAAACAACACCTGTAAACGTTCGATTCTGGATATATTGAAGATTGCTCTCAAGGAGGAGTATGAGGAAGTTTTGAAAGATCCTGTCTTCGGTCCGATTCTTACAATTAATGAGAACAAGCTTATATACTCAGGCAAGATGATTCACAGCTTCATATGCAAGCATCTGAAGGTGTCCAAGATTCACGAGTTGTGGTTTGTATTTGCTAGGAGGCTTCTTCGGTTTTCCATTCAAGAATTTCATGTTGTGACTAGACTCAAGTGCAAAGAAGAACCAGAGATAGAGTTTGATAATTTTAAGCATGACAAGGGGTTATGGAGTAAGGTGCTGAGATAAAATTTGAAGATCAACTTATTGAGTATCAAGAAGGTGCATCTCGGAGAGTGTAACAAGTGGTCGTTTGTGGATAGGCTAAGACTAGTGTACTTGTGCATTATCTATGGATTCATCATTGCTAAGGATGAGAAGGTGCATATCCCTCAAGCATACATCCGCTTGGTGATGGATTTTGATAAGATGCGGATGTATCCTTGGGGTCTTCGTGCTTATGATGAACTGATAACATCAATACTCAGAGCAAGGGCCGATTTGCATATGAAAAACAATTATGTGTTGGATGGATTCTCCTATGCGTTTCAGATTTGGCTAATGGAGGCAATCCCAGACATTGGGACCTTGGTGGGTAAAAAGCTGAGAGGAAACATCACCAAAGTGAGATGTAGGAATTGGATAGGAAGTGGAAAAGTATCCTACCAAGATATCATGAGCCTAGAGTCCAACTTTAACAAGGTATATCTTATATTGTTTTATATGCATTTCAATTATCAATTATTTATGTTTAAGTATATCTTGTTTGTTTTTGTCAGGGAGAGGTGTTCCCTTTTATATATGCTACTGGGAACGCTGATGTGGTTGAGGATGATGCCTTTGTTAGAGAGGATGAAAAGAATGACGAAAGAGTTGGTCGAATTGTGCGTCTGATCAATGAGAAACAAGATTGGATGCAATTCATGTGGGAAGTAGAGGCTCCGCCTTCAAATTTAGACCTTTCTGATCCAGAGGAAGATGTTGAGGCCGAAAATGTCACAGAAACACAACTGGAGGAGCCCACTAGTGTTAAAAAGAGGGGAAAGCGCAAAGTAAATTATCCTGGTTCCGAGTCTTAAAAGAAACAACTACTTTGTTAACGGGCGGCTGAACATAGTGGTGGTGTATCAGGTGAAATCAATAGCTTCATTGAAGGTTTGTTCACTGCTTCCTTCAACTCTTTAAAGGAGACGGTGCAGAAGGACATCCAAGGACGGTTTGATAAGCTCAACAATGAAATGGTGCAACTCAAGGAAACAGTGAGGAAGATTATGAGTGCAAATAAAGTGGGAAAAGACCAAGTCAATGCTTCTGAAATTTCTGGTCCTTCATCATCTTTTGGTAAAGTGGGAATAGACCAAGGCAAATCAACTGAGACTCCTGGTCCTACGGCAACAAAAGGAAAAGGCAAAGGCATAGCATTTCAGAGTGTGGATACTTCAACGTTTCGTAGCACTCGTCCAGTAAGGAAGGTAACCAAAAAATGAGGCTCTGTAATTTTTTTAGGTAATGACTCTTGGGTAATGTGTTTGTATGATATGTACCATATCGGGGATTTTTAGTTACAAATCTAGTAGAATCTACATTTTGCCGTAGTTAGTAAATGTATGTAACCGTAGATAGAGTATACCACTGAAATAGATAAAAAAAAGAATGAGAGAATGTGTTTTCTGAGAAAGTAGAAAACTGAATATTCTTCAATACGTCGGATCTACCACAAACTGAGAATATAAGAGAAGTGGTAGAGTTGACATTCTACTTTGATAGATAAGTTTATTTTTGGTGTATTTCGCATTCCATATTTATTAGATCTTTATATTATTTGTGGATTGCAAATTCTAAGTGACCGTAGATGGTAGATCTGATTTACTGACATATCTAATCTATTTTCTAAGTTACTATTTTAAATACCAAAATATTTTTCTTATATAAATATGTTTCTCTACTACATAATTTATATTTTTTCTTATTTTTTACATTGTAAATAAATTGATATGAATTTTTTATTAATAATAAGGGTAGTCCTTGTCCAAAAGTGACAAAATTTGATTTGGTGCGGGGACAAAACCATAGTTGTTTTGTGCTCTTTTAGAAAAATTCCCATAAAATAATGAAATGAGAGATCAAGAGACTAATGGGACAAAGACTTAAGTATAGAGAGAACCAGAGACTTAAAGATTATGAAGAGGAGAAGAAACTCTCAACTTGATTATTAATCTCGACATTACAGAGAATATATATAGGAGCTTAGCTTACAAGGATTTACAAATAAATCAAAGGAAGCATGTGGAGTCAAAGGAAGGAGGAGTCTAATATTTGAATTGCTTGGACCATGATGCTCACATGCGCATCCAATGAGAGGCTAAGGTGTGGTATGGTCTTGGACATGTTGTCATGTGTTGGTTTCTTGACTAAATGAGTGGACAAGAATGGCTCCGTGTGGACTGGGGAGAATGGAACCTTCCTCGTTGTTTCCTAAGGCATCTTGAAGATGCTAAATGGATCTTTCTCCCTTGGATATCCAAACATGCCCATATCCTTGCCTTGAGACCCAAGTCTTCGTGAAAGGGGAGTGTACGGATTCCATAACCGTTCACTTTGGTCTCTATTTTTGCACAAGCCTAAAATGTGGTTAAATGGTCGAGAAAGTGTGTTCTGGGTCGACCATGTCCGTACGGTCTGTACAGCCGTCCGTATGGTCGCCCTATTTTTGCACATCTCGACCATTTGCTCCCAAACTCCTCCAAAGTCTTCTTTCTTGAATGTAAACTCATCTTTAGCCTTAACATAGCTCATCATAAGTTTCTGGACACTCCTTAGATCATGATCAGATTTCTAATGAAATTTTACCCAAACTTTGCACATAGACCTTTACTAAGCCATTTCCTGACTTCAGGTTAACACCTTTGTCACATTGCAGGACAACACTGGCAATACGAAACAGTGATCTCGAACAGTAACCTTAGTGAACGTTGACCTACCACCACATTGAAAAACGGTGGTTTCACCGTTGATTTAACTCGTCCCCACCTAAAAAGAAATGGTTAAATCTCTGTAACTGAGCAAGAGGCAGTACCTTGGAAGCGGCTGATACTCCGTTAACTGAAAACCTGCAAAAGCAAAATAGTGTACTCCACTGTTTGATCCAATCAGAAACTTACGGCGCTAGGATGAGAGCACTACACATGTACCACCGATGGACATGAGGAACAAGTTGATCAAACATGCAACTTCCCAAGCGAAACACTCGCCTTCATGGAGAATCCGAGGAGGTTACTTCTGCCTTCGAAAAACCGAACCATTGTCGGTTAACAACCACTGATGATGCCAAAACGGTTTAGTTCCGGGAAAGACTAATCTTCCACAGAAAAGACCACGCAGAAACCGTGAGCTTGGGGAGGCTTTCCTCGCTTGATAAGCACAAGAACGTTAAATCTGAGGGAGATATCTTCTGGAAACCACCACGCACCGCCTCCACAATAAGCAAGAGAACCGATGTTTGACAAAATCTCCAGGAATTCCAAGACATTAACTAAACACTAACTCTGTTGTTTTCCATGGCTTCACAAGCATCGTCGTCCCTCCATGAGCCAACGATAACGACCATTCTAAAGTACCACCATGGTCAAAGCTCAGATCTAGCTTCACCCTATGACTGCAGAGCTTCGAGCATAGTAGAAAGAGAAACACAAATCACACACGAATCAAATGAAAGCACAAAAAGAGGGACTCCGAGATAAACGTCAAGCCACAAGACACCGGAGGAAATGGCGGCGAGCTCTTTTATTACTTTTTAGAGAAATGTTGTAAATTGTTTTTAAGAGAGGTTAGAGGTTGTTTTAGAAGTTCTACAATTCTACTTTCCAAATATTTTCTAACTTATAAGGTAAAAGAGCATATGAATGAATAATTGCAGTTTTATTTCTGAATAAGATTGTATAATCTTAGTTTTGGGAACATTTGCTAGACTTACCGTTTATTTATGAAGAAATTGCTAAGAATAACATAAATTAAATACCATTTTACAAAAATACAAACTATCAAAAATAAATTAATATTTGAGTTTACACTTTAATGATTATTGTTTAGGGTTTACTGTTAAAGGGGTGAGGTTGATTTTTTATTTTTTTATAAATATTTATAAAAATTAATTAAGTCTATTTTCATCAAAAAGTTAAAATATTTTTGAAAATAGTCATTTCATTAAAGGTAAATTTGAAAAATGATATCAAATTTATGGTAGAAATGAAATTTTCCCTTATTATGCTTCCATGATATTATAAATCTTGTATTTATTACAGTTTGTACAAAATAACTACACATTAAATGGCTATAGAATCTTTTGCTAGTGATATATACATGTATCAGATTTATGTATTAACCTGAATCACTAGTAAAAATTATGTATTTCATGTATTTAATTATAATTTAAATATAACCTTCATGATTTTATATGGTTTAAAACTTGTAAGTTCTAAAAATGTTAAAACAAGCAATTTTTAGTAATGTTTGATTTTTTTTTATAATTTGAATACTTGGATCAAAGCAATACAGAAAATATATTACTGATTATTAGTTCGGTCATGGTTTTTTAGTGAAGCTTAAAATACAGACTTTTGATTAATCAACATCATAATAAGAATAAATCTAAAACCGATAGATTAATGCTTTAAAATCATTTTTTAGATTACCACTACTTAATTCAATTTCTGATTTATTTCATCGATACCAAATTGCTAATATTTATTCTGAGAAATGAATCGAGCATAAATAATGTTATTTAGAAATGGTTAACGCGAAGTTGACAAAACAGAAAATGGTTCAGCATATAAAACAGACAAGTAGGTATTATTTGTTCATTTAATTATCTAGATAATCCATTTTGTTTTTGGTGCTGTGACTGACAAAATGCCCTCTTGGACAAGATCCTCAGTTATAATTAGATATTGGTGTCCAATCCCTCGCTTAATATGATATTTTCCCCTTAATATCTCATAAATTTGTTTTTGGATCAATTACTCGCAAAAAGCTTCATACTAAATAAAATTAGACCAGCTATATATATATTAGATTTTATTCAATCTAATATTTAATGTGAGACTTAAAATTGTCAATTTTTTCTAATACTTCAGTTATTCTCTAAATATAATAGGCTACACGACTGGCTTGAAACAGAAAAATAAAAAACAAAACCTTCTTCGTAACAATTTTTTTTTCTAGAATAATAAATAATACTCTAATATATTGTTACCTAATTTTATCCAGTAGTAGAAATTTTTTATTATAAAATTAATAGAACATTTAATTTTATGCATTCTTTAAACAAAAACAACACTAATTATTTTTAACCATAATTCAACCAATAAAAATAAATATTAGAATAGAAAAAATATATATATAATATAAAAGTTGATAAATTTTATATTTGAATTTGAAAATATGAAGTAATTAAAAAAATATCTGTAAAACATCACTTGTTAAAAAAGTGGGAAGAGTATCAGAGTACATATGATTTATTTATATGATCAAAAACTAATTATTTATTCTTATTTAAATATTTAGTTTTGAGCTTTCATCTAGTGTGTTTTGCACCTTTTTAATGTTATCACTAAAAGTATACGTATCCAAAAGATACAACTTCACGTAGATCGTCAACCATTGTTAACTCTGTAATTTGAGTAGAATTTGTTTTTCATTTAAGTCAATAAAAATCATTCCATATGATGGGCGTGCTTTCACAAAGTTACATGTAATTTTTTATTTTACTTTCTGATTTACTTATCGATTTAATCACTCTTTAATTATAGTTTATATCCACTCTGCTTTAAGCTTTAGCCCACATGATTGTTTGACGTGAAGAAAAATAAAATATAAAATAACATTAGTACACCTGGTTTAATTATATCTTCTTCTTATGCTATAACATAACCCATATTTTTCGCTACACAAAAAAAAAATGTTCTTTTGAACAGCAGACAAATATAAATGTCTTTCCCAATATAATAAAACAACATAAAGTAAGCAAAATACAATGGATTATTCAGACCATCATAATACAAAATAAATTGATTGCTTGGATATCGACCAGTTAGATACTTTTAACGATTTTCGAATATTTTAAAAATTATATGAGAAAATAATATCTGAATAATGCAAACTTTTTAAAGATACAAAAAAGGAGAGTTAAGGATCAATAGTAATAAAAATTAATATTGAGAGGTCCCAAAACAAGATATGACAGATAGATGAAAATGGGTTGTCATGTTCTCCAACACAAGTCCCACTTGGGAGGAGATCTCTAGTCTTTACAACCAGTCAACAGCTCACTAACAATTCCCTAATTTTTAATCATCTTTCTGAAAAAACGAAAACATATAAAGATAATAAACTGAAAACAAATCATAGCCTTTCAACTTTCAGTATACATTTTTGTTTACAATTGTACGATTTGGTTTTAGTTGTCTTAGAGAAACTAAAAAACAAATAGTACAATTTGTACTTCCATTTCAATTTGGTTCTGTAGGTTGGTTTAGTTATGGGTTTGTGTATGGTTTAGAAGAAAGAAAACTAAAAGAGTCTATGCACACAGTACAAAGGGTTTGAGTTTGGTTTAGAAGAACATTTATAATTTTGCCTATATGTACTTGACTAGATGTATTTGTAATTTATGATGTACATTTGAACCATGTAATTCAGATTTATCACTCATATGATTTACAAATATAAAAAACTGATTGCAAATTAATAGAAAAGTTATAGTGAAAACTGACGGTTTTTGTATTCAAAATGAAACAAAATCAGTTTTTATTTATAGATCATAAAAATACTTTTCAAAAAAAACTATCATAAAATAATTTAGCTCCAATAATATGAGAGAATAAAAATCTCAACAATCAATAAAAACACAACTCCCAAATGGATAAACCTATACATATGTGTTTCACTCTCACCACCTTCTTCACTCACACTTTAACACATGAAAAATAGTTAATTCTAACTTCAACATTTTCCCTCGTGCATTTTTCTATATGAACTTTGATACTGTGGCAATTTCATCATAAACTAATATTTATTTCAAATATTATTTGAAATATAAAATTAAGGGAGAATTGCCAAATGTGACTCAAAACTTGGAGTCAAACCCAAAAGAATACCCAAACTTGGGTCAAAGGCAAAAGTAATTTAAAAGGCTATTGAAATTACAACTACCCCCCTTGTGAACAAACAAAAAAACGGAAACTTTTTTACGTTTCTAACCCTCGCAAGTCGTCTGTTCAGACGACTTGAAAATAAGTCGTCCAGACGACTTAACTTAAAGTCGTCTGGACAGTTATTCTTAAACATAATTTAAAAAATTTGTAAAAAATATTTTGATAAGTGAAAAATGGGAATTATGTAATTAACATATGTCTTAAGAGATATAAATTAAGATATAACAAATTTCAATTGTTTTCAGCATAGATGAGTGAAAGTAGTGTGTCATGATATTCTTTAGCTTATGTTTCATCAACATATGTTGTAGTATTGTATGTGTTCTTAGGGTTAGATTTTGGAAAGCATTAAAACCGTTTTTGAAAAATTTTAAAATTACCTAAGCTTGTTCATTTCTGTGTATAGTAAACAGTATTGAAGTATAATTTGATTTTATAACGTGGTTAGCTAGTTAATTTAGTCATTTAAGTTTAGGGGTTCAGTTTAGGGTCTGGGACGACTTAATATTTAGTCGTCTATAAACGGACGACTAAATATTAAGTCGTCTGATGTACATTATCCGCCAGACGACTTATTTGAACCGGACGACTGTACTTTTAAAGCTAACCGGATTATTTACCCAATATATAAGGTGATTTTTTTTTTACTCACTTTTTAGCGAAATTCAGAAAACCCTAACGCCGTTTCTCTCAAAGGTGATTTCGAGGCGATTTTGATACGATACAAAACCAAGGTAAATCGAAGGCTTCTCTTGCAGATTTATGGGTTTTTATTAGGATGGATGTTGTTTTCCTTTACTTTTACCGTTTGGTTTTGTGTTTTCAACGCTTTCGGGAAATTTTGGTTTCAAATTAGGGTTTCAAAAATTGGGTATTTCAATCGACTTGTTGTTTAGTTAGGTTGGATGTTGTTTTCCTCTCATTTTACGGTTACGATTTGTGATTTCAAGCAATTTGTGGATATTTTCATTTCAAATTAGGGTTTCAAAGATTTGGGATTTCAATCGATTTGTGGTCTAGTTTGGTTGGATATTGTTCTCCTCTCATTCGTCTGGTCAGCTTTCAAATGTTCTACTGGAAGTCTTGGTAGACTTATAATTAAGTCGTCTGGAAAGTCTTCCAGGTGGACGACCCAGACGACTTAATCTAAGTCTTTCAGGTGGACGACCCAGACGACTTAGAATTAAAATGTTTCCAATTCGTTTCTTGTTTGCAGATGGCGAATCAGCATGAACCTCACTTCTTGAAGCCTCTGCTTCCTTGTTTCGAGTGTGGCGTGGTATACACACGCTCTCTATTTCTCCTCTGTTTATTTCCTTTGCTTATCTTCTCCTTTGTTGACTTGTAGCCAATACCACTTGCCTTCTACTCAAAACACGTACAAGGCAAGCCGAACGAAGGAAAATGGACACTACGATCGGACGCTTCACACCAAACTTGGGAAGTTATACAAGAAGGAAGAAGACTCACCGATGGTTGGGAAGACTTCGCCCAAACACACTCCCTTTGCATCGGTGACATTCTCGTGTTCAAAAAGGAAGGAGACATGGTATTTCATGTGACTCCTTTCGGTCGTAGTGGTACTGAGATTCAGTATACATCTCCTCAAGGGGATGATGCTGAGGATTGTGCCTCAACTTCCTCGCCTCTTCCTAAATGATGGATGTTTGTCTTGCTATTGTCTTATTGTAATGGATGACTTCTATGTTGTTGTCCCCTTGTTTCAACTTTTATAACTACAGCAACTCCTTTTATAACTTATGAGTAATGGATGATCAACTTTTGTAACTACAACAACTCCTTTTTCCTCTATGTACAAACCATGGTAACACCATTGTGGATGGTCTTAGTAGACGACTAATAATT
>CAJHQQ010000754.1:0-145465 GCA_905132885.1 Moricandia moricandioides
ATCGAATATTTCCTTAACATCGTTTTATTTATATCGTTTGTATTGATTCGGTTTTCCGGCTTCTACACATTGTGGGCTTAATAATATGAACTCAACCCGTTAAACACTAATACTTGAAACTCAACATTTTGGAAACTAAGGTTTCTCACCATTTTTGATTTACGCCATTGGAGAAACTGAGATGCGAAATTTGACGTGACGATTCCGTTGGTTGGGTTTCGATCACGTCCTTTCGCGTTCCTTCCATCCATCGAAACGAGACATCTTCCAGATCCATTGCATTAAACGAGACAGCTTCAATGTGTGTTAATTTTCATAGAACCGGTGTTTCTACTGTATAAAAGAAGGTATGCTTTGCTCTTCTCCGAACCATCTTCTATATATTTCTTAGTATACTTAATTTCTATGATATGGACAACTTGGGAGTGATTTTGTCCGATTTAAAGTCCGGTCGGTATTCCTCCACTTTCGAGGTCAGATTGTTGCGTTTCTGGGAGGCCAAGAATGTCAAGATCGATGGTGAACTCATTGTAAACTATAAGGCTCTGTTTCTTGCTCTGTAAAACTTAATTCATTCATTGAAATCATATGGCTTTATATAGCCTACAAACGACATTAGATAACTTCGAAACTTAAGCATAGAAAACCAGATAACTCTTAACAAAAACTTGAGCCTGAAGACTCGATAAGATAACTACTAAACACCAAAACGATAACGACCAACTTCAACTCTATCATCTCCTTTATTCTCGCATCTCATTTGCTCCAACAAACCCTCCCTAAACTAAGCTTGGTCCACAAGACTTAGCTTACTCGTTGCAGAGCAAATTCCAAGCTTGTCTCTCAAGTCTTCAAACACTTCTCGTCGTAATGGCTTCGTCAAGATGTCTGCTACCTGTTCTTGAGTGCCACAATGCTCTAAGCATATCTCTCCATTGTTAACCAGTTCTCTCAAGAAATGAAAGCGTACTCCAATGTGCTTACACCTCCCATGAAATACTGGATTCTTAGACAGCTTGATTGTTGAAGTATTGTCACACCATATGACCGTGCCTCCTCTCACCAGATGTCCCAACTCTTCCAAGACTCTTTTAAACCACACTGCCTGACATGCACAAACTGATGCTGCAACGTACTCAGCTTCTGTAGTTGAGAGAGTAACGATTGGTTGTTTCTTGGAAAGCCAAGCAACTGCTGCACCATCCATGAGAAAAACATATCCTGTAGTACTCTTTCGACTCTCAACATCCCCCGCAAAGTTACTGTCCGTATAGACCTGTAGCTCACCACTTCCTCCTCGCTTGTACCAGATTCCAAAGTCTATAGTTCCCCTTATATATCTCAAGACTCTCTTTGCTGCTTGAACATGAAGCTGTGTCGGCTTTGACATGAAACGGCTCAACAGACTTACTGAGAATTGCAGCTCCGGTCGTGTGTTAGTAATGTACATAAGGCTTCCAATGATTTGCTTGTAGAAAGTCTCATCAACTCGTACTCCTCCTTTATCCATATCAATCTTACTTCCTGGAACCATTGGATTCCTGACCGAGTTGCAATTCTCCATTTCAAAACGTCTCAGGATCTCAAGAGCATATTTTTCTTGACAGACATGAATGCCATATGTCGTCTGCAACACTTCTAATCCCCAAAAATATCTCATCTTGCCTAGATCAGTCATATCAAACTCCCTTTGCATTGACTTCTTGAACTCTTCCATCATCTTGAGATTATTTCCTGTGTAAATAAGGTCATCTACATAGACACTGACAATCAACGTATCACCATGTTCTGTCTTTAGAAACAGAGTTTCTTCATTCTTTGACTTCCTAAATCCATCCTTGTCAAAATATTCTTCAATACGGCTGAACCAAGCCCTTGGTGCCTGTTTCAAACCATACAGTGCCTTGTGAAGTTTGTACACTTTGTCCTCATGCCCTGCTACTTCGTATCCCTTAGGCTGCTGCACATAAACTTCTTCTGCAAGAATCCCGTGAAGAAATGCAGACTTTACGTCTAGCTGATGCACCTCCCAGGCTCTTTGTGCTGCAGTTGCAAGAATAGTTCTGATAGTATCCATTCTAGCGACTGGTGCATACACCTCTGTGTAGTCTATTCCATGTTCTTGCGAGTATCCTTTAGCCACCAACCTCGCTTTGTACTTGCTCACTTCTCCATTCTCATTAAGCTTGGTTTTGTATAGCCACTTCACACCAATGCACTTTGCATTCTCTGGTAGACTCGACAGTTTCCAAGTTTGATTCTTCACGATTGAGTCCATCTCTACATCCATAGCTTCTCTCCACTTCAAGCTTTTCTCTGCTTCTTCAAAGCTACTTGGATCTGTAGAGTTGAATTCTACCATGTTGGCCATATGTAACTCATTCTCATCGTCCATGTCTTCTCCCTCAGTGACGTAATCACTCAAGTAACGAGGTCGTCTAGTGACTCGTCCCCTCCCTAGTTTGAGCACCCTGCTCGTTGTGAGGCTCTTCTACTGCTCCTACAGGTTCTGGTGCAGGTTGTTCTGGTTCGATGTTTGCCTCTGTTGCAGGTACTGGAGCTTCATCATCACTGTCTTCTTCCTCACTTTCTTCCCAATTCACATCATCATCGTTCCAAGTAAGAGTAGACTCAGGCTGATGATCCTTTTCCCAGTTCCATCCTTTATTTTCCTCAAATATCACATCCCTGCTTACTATTATCTTCTTCATCGTTGGGGTTGTAGAGCCTATATGCCTTTGATTCTTCAGAGAAACCAACTAGCACACATGTCATGCTCTTATCATCAAGTTTGCTGCGTTTTACATCTGGAACATGAACATGACCAATGCTTCCCCACACACGAAAGTGTTCTACACTTGGTTTGACTCCATTCCATGCTTCTTGAGGTGTGATGTTCTTTACTGCAGTTGTAGGACATCGGTTTAGAACATAGTATGTCCAGTTTGCTGCTTCAGACCAGAAGAATTTCGGTACTTTCTTTGCTGAGAGCATTGACCTCACCATATTCATCACTGTTCGGTTCTTCCTTTCCGCAATACCATTCTGCTGCGGAGTATATGCTGCAGTCAGTTGCCTTCTAATGCCTTCTTTATTGCAGAAATCTGTGAATTCCCTTGATGTGTATTCTCCTCCTCTGTCAGTGCGCAGACACTTGATGTTTCTACCAGTTTCTGTTTCCACCTTCTTCTTGAATATCTTAAACTGAATAAATGTTTCTGATTTTTCACTTAGAAAGTATGCCCATGCCTTTCGACTGTAGTCATCAATGAAACAGAGAATGTATTTCTTTCCACTAGGAGACGTTGGGCTAATGGGTCCACAAATATCAGAATGAAGCAACTCAAGTATCTCTTTAGCTCTCCATGTGCTCTTCTTAGAAATTGCATTCCTTGGTTGCTTTCCCACTAAACAGTCAGAGCATGTAAAGCTCTGTGTATTGAATGTAGGAAGTCCCCGCACCATGTCTTTGCTCTGCAATGTTTTCATCCCTCGATGGCTAAGATGACCATAGCGTTCATGCCACAACTTTGGCGTATCCTCTGCTTCTGTCTGAAAACAGTGCTGCTTTGACTTCTCTGCATCTCTGGTTTGGTCTATCAAGGTAAATAGTCTGTTTGTACTCATCTTGCTCTCAACCAGTAGTCCCCTTTCATCATGATAAATTTTGCAGGTTCCCTTCTGGATGACGATAGAGATGTTTTTTTTCTTGCAGTTGTCCCAGACTTAATAAGTTATTTTTGAGTTCCGGAATGTAGAAAACATCTCTGATTGTGTAGGTTGTGCTCCTTAGCACAATTTTCACACTTCCTTTTCCAACAACCTCCATCTTCTTGTTGTTTCCAAGTTTGACTGAGTGTCTAAACTTCTCATCCACCGTTGAAAACAACTCTCTACTTCCACTCATGTGATTTGAGCACCATGAGTCAAGGAACCATGTTGTCTTCTCTGTGGTCTCATGTGCTCCTGGTTGAGCCATTAGTACCAGATCAGTGGCATCTTCGTCGTCGTCCTCATCTTCGACAATATATGCCATTAGTAGCATATCTTCATTATCCTCAGCATAATTTGCTTCTTCCTCCCACTTTGGGCACTCATATTGAAAGTGTCCAAGTTTATGACACTTGTAGCATTCCACAGTGCTTCTGTTTGTGAAGCCTCGGCCTCGTCCTCTACCTCTGCCTCTTCCATTAAAACCTCTTCCTCTGCTGTTTCCCATTCCTCTTCCTTGAGTCACACTCAACAGCTTATCATCTTCCTTCTCTGGTTTTCTGAACTTCTGTTCATGTACCACTAAAGAACTCTGTAGTTCTTCCAACGTGATGTTCTCGATCTCCTTAGACTCTTCTATGGAGACCACCACGTACATAAACTTCTCACTTAGGGTTCTGAGTATTTTCTCTACCACCTTCAAATCTGGCATCTCCTCTCCATTACTCCTCATCTGATTCGTAATTGCCAGGACTCTTGTGAAATACTCCTCCACCTTCTCAGAATCTTTCATCTCAAGTAACTCAAAATCTCTTCTGAGTTTCTGCAACAACGACCTCTTCACACGGTCGTTTCCACCAAACTTCTTTTTCATCGACTCCCAGATGATCTTGGATGTTTTCCTATCCAAGATCTGTTCAAACGTTACTCTATCAATGGATTGATAAAGGTAATGTTTCACCTTGTGATCATCGGTCTTAGCGCTGTCAAGTCGCTCTTTCTCCTCGGCAGTCAATGCTGTCAAGTCCGTTGGTTCTTCGAAGCCTGTTTCAATTGCACTCCATAACCCCTTGCTTCGGAAGAAGTTCTCCATTACTTCGCTCCAGTGGTCCCAATAACCATCGAACTGTGGTAGTTTCATCTTGTTATCTCCCATCTCTTTGACTTTGATTCTTTGATCAAGAGGGCTCTGATACCACTTTGTAAACTATAAGGCTCTGTTTTTTGCTCTGTAAAACTTAATTCATTCATTGAAATCATATGGCTTTATATAGCCTACAAACGACATTAGATAACTTCGAAACTTAAGCATAGAAAACCAGATAACTCTTAACAAAAACTTGAGCCTGAAGACTCAATAAGATAACTACTAAAACACCAAAACGATAACGACCAACTTCAACTCTATCATCTCCTTTATTCTCGCATCTCATTTGCTCCAACACTCATGTGGGTCGAGATGCTCATGGTTGATGTAAATGTAAGTCTGTTATTACAATCTATGTAATCGTTTGATTTAATATTTTCTGGTAAATTGCTCTCTGTTTCTCGATTTTGGGTTGTATCGAACTCCGTTTCAAGGGAAACCAAAGGTATTAACTTTTTAAGAAATCAAGGCCATGATGCTCTAGTAGGAGCTCTGCATTGGAATCCGAGGACGATGCAAGCTACTTGTAACGAACCACGAGGATCACTGGCGTCAAGAGAGGTAGTAACGAAGGAGGTGGTGATGGAAATTCGCAGAAACTAAAATTCTCTATTTATTTGTTGAGGGAATAAATCTAAAAAGATTACACAACCTTCGATATGAAAAGAACCTCCTACAAGAACAGAGAAGAGACAAGAACTATTCAGAGTCAAATGAATGCAAGTTCCTAGCTTTCTTTGTTGCTTAACATATTCATTCTTGGTTGCTTAAAATTTACATTATTTGTTGCTGACTCTTTCCACCGGACTGTGACTTGCAGAGGAAGTAACAGCATGGTCTTATGATTTATGACGTCTCTGATGCTGCGGAATCATGATCAACGGTGTGATTCCTTGGTTTCTTCACTTCAGAGTCCACAAAAATAATGTTTTATCAACTTTGTGTTATACTTTTCAGTGGTAAAAATGAAAAACAAAATATAGCAATATTTTACTATGTTTCTTAATACTCTCCTCTTTATTTTTGTAAAAGAGACGAGTCGAGCTTAACGTAATCTTTAGCTGTTTTTATTTATCAATAATGCAGCTCTCTGCAACTTTCTTACATCTTTGTTCCTTATTTAATTTCTGTCTGGCTACTATGTATTCATCATCGCCACTCTGATGAAGGTTATTAACACTTATGATCATGAGAGCTTACGTTTGTTTTTTGGTGCCTTTCATATGGTACAGTTGGTTGAATAATATTTTTAAACCGCCTAACCTACCATTTACTTCTGTTGTTCGCTGCAAGATTGGCTGATTTTCATGTATTGGTAAAAAAGTTTTCAATGAATGTCAAAATGTTACATTCTTACACATTTAGTGATGAATTTTGGCGAGTCTACAAGTCTTAATTTTTCAAACAATATACATTCCTACACATTTTATGGGTGGTAATCAAATTCAAATGGTTCGAGGATCAACTATACGATCAAGACTTTTCATACACTACTGATCAACTGACTTATGCAATAACTAAGAATTTTTTTTTTCGTTTTTGATTGATCATGTGGTCTTAAGGAGTTATGACTTTTTTTCATTTTAGTTTTTATCTAAGAAACATATTTATGAATAAACATTGATTAATCAGAAGATATAGTAAACATTTCTTTTACCATGTTAAATAAAGAATTTTATTTTAAATAAAGGTTACGTTCTAAAAAATAATTAAAATATTTCATAAAAATGTAATAAACTTCTCAAAATATATAATAAATTTATTATATATGAGATAGGCAATTTAAAAACAATATTTGAAAATAATGAGTAAATTTTGTTTTTTAAATATATCAATTATTTGGATAGCAAAGTTTATTAGTCTCTAAATATAATAATATATATAATCCAGTAATAGCTTTATCTGAATAGTAATAATTAATATTTTTTGTTTTCATTGTATTTAACAAAATTTACAAAAAAAAATATAACAGTGAATTATGTATTTACATTTTGGATTATTTAAATTATTGATTTCAGAAGAATAGAATGAACTAATCTATCAGTAAATGCAAAAGTATGTACAAAAGAGAAAATAAACCCGATGTTTTGAATGTTAAACCTAACCGAAATAATAAAAATTATATTCAATTTGCTATATGTATATATTAGAATTTGAGCAAACATTTAAGAAACTATATAACAATTACAATAATGAAAATATTTTCCTCCTAATACAAATTATCATCTCTAACAACACTAATAAAAATATAAAAAAATTAATCTTAATCAGATGTATACAAAGATGAGATGAGGATGTGTTTTTATTAAAATAAAAGGTTAAAACATAAAAGTAAGATAGTAGCTAAAATAGTACAATATCACAAAAATATATTTGACAACAAGCAAAAAAACGAAAACACATTAGAAAAATATATAAAATCAAATGTTAATGAAATATACAATTTAGTAAACATAGAATATAAATTGATATGCAATACCTATTATAAACACTAAAGTATTGAGCATAACTAATAAATGATCATTTCAAAATAAGATAAAGTTATACGTGAAATGTACATATAATTTATTTATATAATTTAGAATAGTTAATCTTTCAAGTTAAAGAACTAGAATATTATCTTCATATCAAATCGGCTAAATTTAGTAAGATTATTAAAATCTAAACAAAAAAAAAACTAAAGAATAAACTAACATATAAACTCTACACACCAACATTTTTAAAAACCTTAAATATTATAATACATTTTTCTTCCTAAATCTCATAGAAAACACTCGAATATAAGATACAATTATATATTTTGATACATCATACATAAATTATATTCCGCGCGTAGCGCGGACCGACCTAGTATATATATATATATGGATTTTTTTGAGAGGGTAAGACTTACTAAGAAGATGGGCTTGATCGCCGACAAATGACTTTGAGATGCTGTTAAGCAGGGCCAGGTTTGTCATATTCCAGGCCCATATTTGATGAGCTGCCAATCCCTTACACATATTTTTGGGGTTTTTTCAAAAACAACCTAAAAATTCAAGTCAAATGCAAAACCAACCTCTTTTTTTTTTTAGTTACTATTCATCATTGAATTTTCCATAATACCCATAAGTTTTTGAATTATTTACAAATTTGCCATTATTATTTATTTATTTATTAATTTCGAAAAATACAAAAACCCAAATACACCCTAAACATTTCTTCTTAATTACAACTATGCCATCATCATCAATATTTTCAACCACCATTTTTGATCTCTTAAAGCTTTAGAATTGAATTTTCAACCACTTTTTTCTCATTCTAAACAAGCAAATCTTCATTTCCTCTCATTTTCTCTACATTTCCATCTAAAAATCTCTCTTTTCATAATCATAAACTTCATAATTTCGTTTTTTTCACTTGTGAATCGTCAAAAATGTTTCATTTTAGTCAATATTGGAGTTTGGACGGTTGAAAAGGCTGGAAACGAGCTTCACACTGCAAAAAGGTAACTATTTTCATGGTTTAAGTCGTTTCTCAGATCTGTGTCGCGATAGTAGACTGTTTTATATGTCTACGCCCTTATGTAGACATACAATGCAGTCTACTTGTCAACGCACATGTCAGTTTTGCAATTGACTAAACAGATTTTTTTTTGTAATGTAGCCTTCCCCGACAGTCTACATCTTAACCTTTGACAACAAAAAACGAAAAAGTACGTAGACCTACAAAGACGACTACGCAAAAGAGGTTAGTTTTGCATTTGAATGAACTTTTGACTTTTCATATGTAGACTTCAACATAAGTCTACGAACCGTAGACTTCAACATAAGTCTACAAAGAGGTCAGTTTTGCATTTGACCAAAATTTTGACTGCGTTGAAAAGGTTAGTTTTGTGTTTGACTAAAACTTTTTAAAAATATATATTTTTTTTTTAATACGTAGACTTCATATGCAGTCTGCTCTTCCCGAAAAAAAAAATGTAGACTGCCCGTGAAGTCTATTTTTTTATTTTGGTCAAATGCAAAACTGACTCGTCGGATTTGAGAGTAGACTTCTTTCGAAGTCTACAAATCTGTAGACGTTCATTTCAGTCTACCCCCTAAAAAGTCAAACATAGTCAATTGCAAAACTAACCTCATTCAAAAAAATTAAAATATGTAGACTGTATATTTAGTCTACCTCTGAAAGTCAAATCCTGGAAAAATTCTGGTCAATAGCGAAAACTAACCTTTTTGAAGTTGTAGACTGAAAACGAAGTCTGCTTAAATAAAATCACAACTTTTTTTCAACTATAAAAAGTAACCCGTAAAATAGTCAATTGCAAAAACTAACCCAAACAGTAGACCTATCTGACCGTCTACAGCGTTGTAGACTAAAAAGAAAGTCTACAGCGTTGTAGACTGAACATGAAGTCTATATCGAAATTTACATTAAAAGTTAATTTGTGTACTATGCATTAAATCTTTTCACAATTTTTTCGTTTGAAAGTGTGTAATAGTTAATCCTAATGGGTTTGAGTGATTTTGGATAGAAAAACTGTTGTAATTATGAAAGAATAATACTTTTGATTTTGCTATATTACTAGAAAACATTTGTAGACATATTAGTAAGTCTACGTTAATTGTTACAGTGCAAACAAACAGGTCATATCCAAACTGTCTAAGTTAAATCAGTGTTGTCTTACTGCTTTGGATGTTGTCTTATGTATTATCTCTTATGTGTTGAATTGATCAATTGTATTATTGCTTTGGATGATGTCTTATTGCTTTGGATGTTGTCTTATGTCTTATGTATTTAACTTATCAGTTGTATTGTCGCTTTGGATGTTGTCTTATGTCTTATGTATTTAACTTATCAGCTGTATTGTCGCTTTGGATGTTGTCTTATTTGATGAACTTTTGTTGAAATCGTAGGTCTTAATTTTTCTATTACTTTGAGTTCTAATGTTACTTTTTGTCGTGCAGACCAACATGTTAGTCTTCTTGAACAAAAAGTAGACTTCTTTTTAAGTCTCTTATAAAGAAAGACTAATATGTAAATCTCTGGATTGTATTGGAATTATAATTTTGGTCGAATATGAATTAAAATATCTGAAAGAAGAGTATTATACTGATACAAATGATGATATTTTGATATATAGTCGAGTACAAGACTTCTAGAAAAGTCTTTTGTAAAAGAAGACTAATACTTCAGTCTGCTGCAAGCAAATTACATAAGTTTGTTACAACCATATGTCTGGTACAAAAGCCTGATACAACTGTCTGTTACTCACAGTTCTTGAGCTCCTCCCTAGAGTATACAACCTCGATAGGAAATCAGGTTAATCCATTTTGTAACATGCACCAAGAAGACACAAACAAAAAATTATATAAGTGCATTCTACACGAGAAGTCTACAATTTAAAATAAAGCCTACACGAGAAGCCTATAAATTCAAACATCAGTGTACTACAAATTCAAAACATCAATTTACATGAGAAGTCTACAAATTCAAAATATCAGTTTACAAAATTCAAAATATCAGTCTACAAATTCAAAATATCAGTCTACAAATTCAAAATATCAGTCTACAAATTCAAAATTTCAGTCTACAAATTCGAAACTTCATACTACACTTCAAAATGAAGGAGACTCACCGGAAGCAGAGAAATGGATCTAAGACTGACCGACTCAGATCTGAATCAAAAGAAACTAAAAGGTTAGTAAACAAAGATGAGCTTGTTAGGTTATTAGTTAAACAAGAGATAGAGATGACACAGAGACGTACGTTGAAAAGATGAAGCACAGTCCCTTGATGGTTAGGACAGAGAGATGAAGTAGAAGCCATGATACTGACCGGAAGCAGAGATTTGGACGAGAAGCACTGTTCCTTAGAAGTCACCGGCTCAGATCTGAAAAGAGAAAAAGGTAAAGGTAGTCACTTTTTATCAAAAGAGAGGTAAAAAGAGACATTTAACTTACCAGAGCAATGGAGGAGACAGAGACGAAGAGGATGGTCTACAAATGTAGACCTATAAGACAGTCTACAAATCCGTAGTCTACAGTAAAAGTCTACAAATCTGTAGTCTGCAGTAAAATTCTGGGAGCAACCTGCAACAAAAAGAGCCAGAGAAATCAATAAAACAAAACACATGCTTGTACTCTACAAACATGTATTAACTCATAACACTTCATCAATTTTCGTCAACGACATATGCATTTCAATTTACATCAAATAAATTGAACATATACAAACCCTAGAACGAAAATTGAACACTTTAATCAAAACAATAAGAGATGCAGAGACTCTTTATAAACACATATAAAGAGAGAGAAAGACAAGGAGGAGAGTAATGGTGATGACGAGGAGGAGATGAGGAGGAGACAAGGCGGAAAGTAATGGTGGAGATGAGGAGGAGACGAGGCGGAGAGCAATGGTGGTGACGAGGAGGAGATGAGGAGGAGACAAGGTGGAGATGGCTGAAGGATGGGAGAGGATAGTGGTGATGGTCGTGGTGGTGAATGGTGATTCCGAGAGGAATGTGGCTGGGTGTGAAAACGGAGTCGAAGAGGGTTCGCCGGAAATCTCACCGGAAATCGCCTCCTAAACCGCCTCAGATCTAAACGGCGTGATTAGGATTCTTTTTACCAGAAAACCCTAAAAAAGTATTTATATACTGTGTAATTTTTTCGGTTAGGTTAAATTGGTTAATGTAGACTGAAATAGACGTCTACATATTGGCGCCAATACGGAAAAATAGGCTCCAAAATTCATTTTCACTTCCCGCTTAGTTAATTTTAATTTTAAAATAATTTATTTTGGTAAACACAAATTAACGTAGACTGAAATAGACGTCTACATGTATGTAAACTTTATAATATGTCTACGAACCCCTTAACCACAAATCTCAAACCGTAAATGTTTTATTTGATCATCAAATTATATTGGTTAAATCCGGTTAGGTTAAACTGTGAGTAGACTACTTAGAAAGTCTACATATATGTAGACTTTATAATATGTCTACGAACCCCTTAACCAAAAATCTCAAACCCTAAATGTTCCTTAAAAGTGTTTAATTATATAAAATTTTATTTTTTTTACTTCATATTATCCATTATATTAATGATTAGTTAAAAATATTACAACAATTATTTTTATAGATTTTTAAAATTAAATTATTAGATAAAATTATGGTGTAGACTACATAACAAGTCTACCGAGTGAATAGATTTCGTATGAGGTCTACATTTATGTAGACTTCTTTCTGTTACGTGTAGACTAACAAAGGATAGAAACGTAAAATACACTTCTGTTTTTTGTTTGGTCATAAAGGTTAAATAATACTTTTATCACCCTTGTAGGTTGGTTTTGCATTTGATTGAAATTGGGGTACACTTTTAGGTTTAGATTGAAATTTTAGGTTGTTTTTAGCAAATCCCCCCATATTTTTTAAGTTTGATTATCTTTCATTACATTCATTTTCATCACAAAAATGACATAACTTACTAAACATAAAACGACTTGTCAATTCAATTTTTTGGTAAAATTTAAGAATATAATAATAACTCATACATTATTATTAAATTATGTATATTCAAACATAACATAAAAATAATACAATAAAAGAAACATAAATATAAGAATATGTATTTTAAAAATTTTCAAAATTACTATTTAATTCTATTTTTGATAATTATAAAATATATTGTTACTAAGATGTTCTTTAAAATTTTATGAAATTTAAAATTAAATTATTATTTTTAAATTCTAATATCATCAATTTCTTTTTAACATCTATAAATTTTTAAAATCATATTTAATTTATTTTTTGAAATTATAAATTATTTATTCCAGTTAGAAATAAATAATATAATAATAATTCAAAAATTATCTGACTATTTAGATTTGAATGTCATTTATTCTAATAAATTTCCTCCTAATTATGCATTTTGATTTAATATATTTTAACTAAATATAGATAATTTTTTTTCAGAATTATAATTTTAAATATATACATATCCATTTTAAATATAATTTTTTTTATTTAAGTTAAATTTCATATTTAATTAATCAAAAGTTTAAACTAAAAAATCCTAAGAAAATAATAAAATCTTAAACATTAACAATTTTTTATTTTAAATATTTATAAGCGCAAATCTCTCAAATAGATTTTTTTGAAGTTTTTATCACAAAATAAATCTTAAAAAAAAATCAAAATATATTTTTTTATTTTGAAATTTTAATATTTTTTAATTTTCAAAATTTTAAACTTTACTTTCAAAACTCCATCCCATAACTCTTATCCCTAAGTTTAGATTAGTTAACCTTTATAAATATATATATTTACATTTTTTAATAAAATTTATTTTAATCATTTTCCTTCTATTGAATCTATTTTAGAGAGAAAAACTTTTTAAAGTCTATTTTTGTCATTATCTTATTTACGTTCATGGAACATGAAAACAGCGGCAGGAAAACAGCGGGTAACCTTAATCGTCAAATTATTAGTAACATGTTGAAAGATCATAAAAGTATCCAAAGAGACGATCATAAGTAAAAGACAAAAAAAAAATGGTAAAATGATGATAAATACTTATTATTAGTATAGTCACATCTGGATCCATTTAGCAAGCTGGGTCGGGTTAACCACACCAGGAATATGGATCCCATCTGTCTTGCACACGCTCGAGACGTCAGAGTAGCTGTCGTGAGTCTTCTTCTCCCTCTTCACTTCTCTGTGTTGTTGCGGCGACGGCGTGTCCAACGGCCCAACTTCAGCCCACCCAGGATACAGCTTCCGGCCCAACATCGTCCCGCACGTGAGGAACTCGTGAGCCATGTAGCCGGCCAAGACCCAGTTCGATGTACCCGGAGAGGATCTTGCATCAAAGTCTAAACCACTCTCCGTCGTGTCCTTGCGTTTCCTCGACGCGCCCGTTGGCGCGTGGTGGTTTTGACTCATTTGATTCCTTTTCTTCAGATGACGGCACGTGGGTTATCGGATCAGGGTGATAACCGTTAATGTCCAAAAGAAAGGGCAGAAGTGTCAATTCATGTTTCGTCTGAGGTGTAAAGCGTCAAACGCAAACTTGTCGAGAATAATAAGCGGATACGGACAAAAATAAATAAATAAAATTTTTCTCGATAAAAAAAAATAAAACAAAAGAGTTTTATCACTTTATAATGATTTTTTTTTAAAGATGAAGTTAAATTAAAGAGGATGGAAAAAGATTATAGAAGTGATCGGAGGTTGCCGGATCCACGACGGAACCTTGAAGGATCCGCGAAAGTTCGAGGCCGTAGATCGGAGAAGATAAAGTAGGCTGAGATCGGGGAGGAGATATCGCCGCCGGGGATCGGCGGAGGAGTAAGCAGCGGAAGACGGAGAGTAAAAGAGGATAGAGAGAGAAATGAATGGGAAAAGAGACGTAACTTCTTATATTCGATAAATGCGACGAGGCTTTTACTGGGCCTGCATTAAAATTTGCTGACCTTAGTGGGCCTACATTAAAATCTGATAGGCTTTTAGAAGTTTAGGATGATGGAGACTTTTAAGTGAAGTTGGGCTATCAAATCTTGCAGTATTATGCCTTTAAAGAGATTGGATGCAGAGAAACTTTTTTTTTTTTTTTGGTCTTTTACAACCTCAGTGGGAGAGTTTGAAACCGAGAACAGAGCTGCTTTAGCCAACCCATCAGCAGCCATATAAATGCTGAGAAACTATATTAACGATTACTTCAGTAATCGAGGAAAATTCTTTTAATTTACATAATCTGATACCTAAATCCTAATGCACGTTTGATATGGGATTATGCATAAAAACAACAACAGCAAAACCACACTGTGATGGTCAATTAGTTTCTACTTGTGAGGAGTCCCTTGGTTGATCTACGTTAATAATATATTCTTCTTTAAATAGAATTGCTAGTTTCACACGTAGCCAAACTAAAGGGTTAACTGGTTGAACCGCAACAATTGTGAGAGTCTGCGGATAAGGATGGATGTTGTTTCAAGCGTTAGTAATTGATTTGTACGATTAGTACGATATTTAGAAACTGATGCGTTTATATGATACTTATGACTGATTAATTATGAATTGATAGAGTGGTTTAATAGTAAACTACCAATATTAATACATTATAATATTATAGAATATCAAAAACATATTTTTATGATAAAATATAAAATCATTAATTTAATATAATTAATATCAATATTATATCTATTTATTTATTTTAAATTTAGATGAAAGTTATAATTTTAATAAAAAGAATAATGAAGATTTATATTAATTTAAAGAAAAATCTTTTGTTTGGTTTATATGTATATATGTTTGTATATGTATATATATTAATGTCTAAAATATTTTAGTAAATATTTTTGGTTTAAAGTTTTGAGAATATAAATTGTGATACTGTTAGTGAATATATAATTAATATATAATGCATTTATATATTTTTATTTATGATAACTCAATTTTAAAATTTTAGTTTAAATTATTGAAATATTTTATTTTTATCTATCCACCTATAATCACAAACGTTAGTAAGAATTAACTTTTATTTTTTAGATATTTGAAACGGTTTAATCAATTTATGACATTTTTTTGATTGTTAGAAACGCTAACCATATCATTTGTCAGAAGTAACAGCAAAACAAGTCAAACTCTAACTCCTACGTATGGCAATCGAGCTTAGAACAATCCCACACGAATATAATTAGTCATGTCTCAGTCTGGTAAAGAAAAAAAATAACAACAACAATGATTGTTAGAACAATTATATATATTGAAAAAATTAGGCTTAGAGCCTTTCAATAAGGGTGTGCTTTTACATCAAATGTACTTTATCATGCGATGTACCACATGTGTTAGGTTTATTTATATATAGTTTTGTTTGTAAAAGGTTTTGTTCGTAACATGTGGGTTTTGCTTGCCCATGTATCTCTATTGTACTTTACTTTATGGATTTGAATTTCTATGATATTATTTGCCTATCACATTCACTTTAATTCTTACGACATTTAATTACATAGATACTCTTAATGAATTAAAATTATTATTTTTGATTATCATTAATAACAATTATTTTTGTTTTTCTTTTCTAACAAAATTGTCATTAACACTTTAATTTTTTCCATTTTACTAAAGCACATAAATCATAAAAATAAAAAATTATATAATATAAAATAGATTTATAGAATTTTAATTTTACTATTCTTTATGCTTCCTAAAAAAAAAATAACATATCTATATATTTTTAAAATATGTACTTATATATATAAAACATACTTCTCAAAAAAATGAAAACATAAAAAAACTGAGATATTATTTTAAATGATAATATTTTTTTAATAATTGTATTTTTGATCAAATAATTAATAAGCCAATAAGTAAAAATATAATTAACGTGAGTGTTGTTATGAATCATTTGATGTGAATGCAATAACCATGAGGATTAAACCGAACCAGACTCGATCAGAGGTTAATATGGATCCGATCAGAAAGGAATATTCCTCGACCAGAAAGGAGTATACCCATCGGCCATGAGTAGATAAGATCAACCAATACTTTCATTTTCCTTGTTTGATAAGGTTTACCTTTTCCATGTTTATCTAGGAATGTTATCTTTCCATTTATCTAATGACGGTCTATTGTAACTCCCTATATATAAAGGGCACCTTCGATGAATGAATATACAGACAAGTTCCCCCATTCTTTTCTTAACACGTTATCAGCACGATACGTCTCTCATAAACCCTAAGCTTATTCGAAACTCATAAACCCTAATACTCAGCCGTCAAGAACCTTAATCCTAAAAACTCCCATCGATTCAATCTCTCTTTCTTTACCGCAAAACCCTACACACCAGATACAAAGCCCACCCGGCTGATCACCATCCGCAATACACGCACACACCTGCGAATAGCCGATATACGCACACACCATCCGCGATAGACCTCAACCGCATGCACCCGTGAAGGCTCTGGACACCCGAAGAGCACCCGATACACACCAATCACCCGACTACAATCCGTGTGCACTCGATACAAAGAAGACACCCGATACACCTGGAAATCAAACAATCACCACCCGATAGCAATCTACAACATCCGACCCACGAACCAGCACCACCAGCACTCGATACACGCAGCACCACCAGCACTCGATACACGCAGGACCACCACCCGATAAGTCATAGGACCTGCGACCAGCCCGTACGCGACCCGCGACCAATCTCGGTGGACCGTTCAACCCTACTTGAGGTTAAGGTAATCCGATTAACCCTAGATTACAAATTGATCAATAGAGCTTTGCTAGGTTGCTGGATAGTTTAGGGAATCTCATCCTGGTCATCTATGGTACAAATCCATTGCTTGAATTCATTGATTGATTGAGTAGTCTGATTGCAAATCACATAGAAACCTGGTGTTAGGATTGTTAATCTACAAAACTCTAAAATCAATTAGACTTGCTAGGTTGTTAAAAACCCTAATTTTAAATTTAATTAAGATTGATAGGATTATTAATTAAATCCTAAACCTAATTCGGTTTTCTAAACCCTAATTTTAAAATCAAATTGGATTGATTGCTTGATTGCTTGATTGCTTGTTTGATTGTTTGATCACTTAGAAACTGATTGTTAGGATTGACAAAACAAAACTACTTGATTGTTTAAATTAAAACCGACCACATGGTCTTAAAACATAAACCAACTAGGTTACTAGATTGAATCGACCATATAGGTTGATAGATTGCATTGCATCATTCTCGTACTAGCTGAATGGCAATGCATCATATTAATAATTGATTATTGTTCAATGAATCACTACCGTCTTGATTGCAATTAAACTTAGAAACCCTAATGATAAATTTATAAAATTCTGAATTCTAAAACCTATAATCATATGATTCAGATGTCGAAAATCAATAACTTGGAATATGCGGCCCTTAATCTATCTGGAGATAATTACCTCCAATGGGCGCTTGATACCAAAATCATCTTAAAGTCTAAAGGACTCGGCGAAAGTATAATAGATGACAATAATGTCAATGAGAATGATAGATACCGAGCCATACTAATAATAAGACATCACTTGGCCGAGAGTCTCAAGGATCAGTACTTGACAGTCGAAAATCCTCTCGAACTCTGGACAGAGCTGAAAAGCAGATATGATCACCAAAGATCGGTGATCTTACCCAGAGCTCGTTATGATTGGACACACCTCAGAATCCAAGACTATAAGTCTGTGGATGAGTACAATTCCGCACTGTTTAAGATCGTTTCAAAATTGAAACTGTGTGGGGAAACAATTACGGATAAGGATATGCTTGAGAAAACCTTTTCCACGTTCCACACAAGAAATGTGTTGCTTCAACAACAATATCGTGAGAAAGGCTTCACCACTTATGCTGATCTTATTTCTTGTTTGCTCCTTGCTGAGCAGAACAATGAATTGCTAATGAGAAACAGTGAAATGAGACCTCCAGGATCCACACCATTACCTGAGGCACACGCAGCCACTAATGTTGATAAAGAGGCAAACCACGTCCATACTAATAGCCAACACGGTCGAGGCCGTGGAAAATGGCAAGGACGTGGCCGCGGTCGAGGTTCTTATGGCCGCGGTCGAGGAAGCGCATACGGTCGAGACTATGGCCGAGATAGAGTCCAAAGTAACTCGTATGGTCGAGAAAATGGACAAGGCCGAGGGAATCATTTCAAACCCTCACAGCCGACCAAATCAGTGTGCCATAGGTGTGGAATGAGCAGTCATTGGGCAAAGACTTGCAGGACTCCCAAACATTTATGTGATCTATATCAAGAAAGTTTGAAGGGAAAGAATCCTGAAGCCCACATGATAGTCCAAGATGATGAAAACAATTTTGATCATGATAATGATGATTTACTAGAACATGAGACTTCTGATTGTCTCAAAGACGATAAATAAATTCGACATCTGTAATCCTTGATTGTTTTTATTAAAACATGTTTTGGTGTTTGACATTTCTGTGATTCATTTCTATAATGTCATTTCCATGATTGTCATTTTTGTGTTATTAATTGATAAATGACAATAAAAGGATAATCAATCTAATATAGACCACGACTAAAGGCATTTCCTAAAGTGGTATAAATTTATTCACCCAATAATAGACCCATTGAGTTATAAATACTTAAGCATAGATGGTTTCCACATTGAACCAATGGGAAAAGGAAACAAAAGTTCCTTTCAGATTATAAGAAAATTGCCTAAAGCCTTATAAGAAAAGTGGTCAAAGACTATACCTATATACTCTGATCTAGACTATGCTAAGGATCAGTATGATAAAGGCAAAAGCCATGGTATCATGTATACCCACGAAAATTATACACTTTATGGCATTGACTGGATTAGCCATCCAAGTCCAAACGTGATGCAAAGAAATATTACAAAAGGCACAAAGAGTTATCCCGTAAAATCTCACGTTGTGTAACATGTGCACAAGGGAAACTCATTAGGCTCTATTGTCCCAAGCACCACGTGATTATAGTATGTCCATGAGGGGGAGTGAGGACAAACCATGATCCATGAACATACAACAATCACGTGTGACAAGGTCCATGACCATGGTAAGACTTGGCCGAATTCTTTCAAATACAAAGGCCACTACCTAATGCTTGAGGACACATGAATTTACATGTTTAAGATTAATATGCATCAGGCCATATAAGTGAACATATATATTCTCATCTCAGATTAAGGGTCATAAACCAGACATATACATAAACCATCTTAAGAGAATCTGAATATACCACCACAGACATATGTGTCACTTAAGATGGAACCTCAGAAGAGGATTGAGAATGAGAATATATGTTGGATGAAAAATGTCTTTCTCCCACGGGTTTTTAAAATGTCTTGAGCCAAACATGGGTGATCTAATTAGTGGCCAAGAACACAGATTACATTGACCTCAGTAATCTGATCATCCAACATTAAAATGGAGAAAGTTATAAGCTGGTAAATAGAAAAGAGAATGGTATTAACCAGCATTGTCTTGGCAAGATCCTCAGACTAGTAAATATAAGACGTCCAAATGATATAAAATCTAGCAGAACTAGATGCCAGGCACATTGACCCGAAAAGTCTTACCAGCTTGCACCAAACAAAATTGTTGTCCTAGAAGAGACACAATCAAGTTGCTACAAAGTCTATATAAAGATAGACCAATATGTTCCATAAGATAAATGAACCTCGGAAGGAAAGAAAATGTGCATAAAATGATAAAATTCCCGAGGTCATAAAGGAAACCATCCCAGACATAGAAAATGGTTGACCAAAATATAAGATACCATACAATGGATTTTGGGACGCCAAAATCCATGGTACTTAAGGTGATTTGGGACGCCAAACACCAAGGTATTAAAGGTCATAAGATTGCAATCAACTATGTTATGTTTGGAATACAATGGAACACAAAAAAGGTATCGATACCAATGATATATAAGAAAGCGCAAACAAGGTAGCACTTGAATATAAAATATAAAGCGAGGATCATAAACCCACGTGTGAGTACTCATAGATATAAAGTTAAGGAAAAACGTGGGGTTTAAAAAAAGATTTAAAAGAATCTATAGAAGAGATGGACGTATTGGCCATATAACGCCATTTGATAAACCAGTGAACAAATGAGTCCTGTGAGGGAAAATAAAGCGTGAGATATAGGATATGACCATATGATCTAAGATATTCATATTCCTACTTAAAGCATTTAAAAAATGGCTTGATTACACAAGGATACTCACAGAGACCAAGGAACAAATTATAAGGAGATATACTCCTATGTGGTGGATGCTACTACAATTCGAAATTGATAATGTCTGGAAAGAAATGATGATGTAGTAAGCAATATATTAATCACTGGATAAAGATAATAAAGGTACCATAAAGATGAGAACATAAATTCTCAAAGAACAGCTTTGTTCCTTAGCTGTTTATGGACTGAATAAGACTAAGTAAAGGAGTTCTATAAGAACAATCCAAAACAGTCCATATATTCTTATAAATGAAAATTCCTTGTGTTTATAATAAACCAACTTAAAGAAAGTTGATTGGTTTCAAAACGATATAAGTTATCGATTGATTATGATCATTTGGTTCATATATATATACTATATGTTTCGTCTATGATTCAGAATATATTGGAAAGAAATGTAAGATGGTCGAAGTTAGAATGTGAATTCTACCATGTCCGACCATAACAGCCATAACGGCTGTGGTCGAGGACAGTGGCATGGTCGTGATCGACCATACGGCCGCGGCAACAGTTTTATCCAAGGGAAACCTTATGGACGACCATGTGACCGATTCAATTACGGCCAGGGAAACCTTATGGACGACCATGTGACCGATTCAATTAAAGGTCAGGAAAACCAAACATGGCTGATCATACGGACACAAGTATGCATACGGGCAAAGCCCATACGACCAAGAGATTCTTGGTCGATGTACGGCCGATCGTATGGCAAATGGTCGATATAATTATGAACGACCGAATGACCATACGACCATAGTCGTGGTTAAGTATGAAGGTCGTGATGTATACACTGAACCACAAGACCTGACCACGAATGCTAAAGTCGTTAGCCATAAGTGCCATATAGTTAACCATTGATTCAAATGGACGACCATATCTATATCAAAAGGATATAATGATCCATCAGCATGCATGTAAGTATGCTTAATTTAAAATATAGCTGATGATGAAGAAAGGTAAAGAAAGGTTATAAGGAACCAATTATAAACATATATTTCGTTATTTATTTACAAGGAATGAAAGATTTAAGTTTGTTTTATAATAAACAAACTAACCAACCCAAAGAGGGGTTAATTGATTTTGCTAATACAGGTTTTCAGGTTTTTCTATTTGATCCATATAATGCAAAGATCACAAACACGTTATATATATTCATTGATGGAGGAACAATCATTACGTGGAAATCAATGAAAAGAAACAAGGCCGCAATATTATTCAACCATTCAGAAATAATGGCAATACATAAGTGACTTATCAGAAGGCAAAGAAGATCCAACCAACATCTATGAAGATCAATGAAGCAGACCATCGACCAATATTGGTGATCCATGGAGCTGGTCAATAATGCATTCAGTTATGGTTGATAGTGGATTGATCAGATTAAAGCACGGTTGATAGCACAATCCGTGATCTACCATGAGTGATAGAAGTCGTGAAGATGATTAGTCAACGACAAAATATCCGACCACATTGTGGTGTACACGACAACAAAGAAGTTCAAAGAAGTACAAGTACGGTCAAGTGATAAGCTCAGCCGATTTATTCATCAAATTTCTATCAACCTCTACGTTCAGAAGATGGTACACAAGATAGAAATGATGAGATTGAAAGATTTATAGTGGTGCATTCATCAGGGGGAGTAATACGGTTGTACTATTTTTCCTAACTGTGGTTTTATCCCAAAAGAGTTTTACAAGTTATGTTTTAATGAGGCAACATACCAAACGTATTATGAGCTCTATATGGTTATAACATCCAAGGGGGAGTGTTATGAATCATTTGATGTGGATGCAATAGCCATGAGGATTAGACCGAACCAGACTCGATCAGAGGTTAATATGGATCCGACCAGAAAGGAATATTCCTCGACCAGAAAGGAATATACCCATCGGCAATGAGTAGATAAGATCAACCAAGACTTTCCTTTTCCTTGTTTGATAAGGTTTACTTTTTCCATGTTTATCTAGGAATGTTATCTTTCAATTTATCTAATGACGGTCTATTGTAACTCCTTATATATAAAGTGCACCTTCGATGAATGAATATACACACAAGTTCCCCCATTCTTTTCTTACCAAGTACAACACGCAAGAAACTAATTTCCTAGATAATATTAGAAATCTTATTTTCAATAAATAATTATATTTTATAATTATTTTAAAACCAGATAAATATTTAAAACGTGAGGCTGGCACAAAATAAATAATATTTGTATGATCAATATATTTTTTGATTAAACTAAAAATTTTATAACAAAAATTATCAACACTTCAATATTTTTAATTTTGTCTAAAATGACATATATCAAATTATAAATAATCTTAAAAATATAACTATAATCGTAAGATAAAAGTAAACAAAATATAATTAACAAGATGGTCTTACTTTAGTCAAATCGTAACAAAAATGTGATTTATTTAAACAAAATTGATATAATCCAATATACTTAAATATGAATAACCAACCTTCTTAATATAAAAAATCAAACCACCCAATTATTATGATTTAGTGTGAATGAACTTTATTATTGCAATTCGATTTAACACTTATGTTTTTTCTAAAACACTATATATCAATTTATACTAAATTTACAAATATAAGAGGATGAACTGAACTACATAAATTTTTAAACATAATAATCTAATTTTAACATAATAAAAAACCATTGTTTAATATAAAATATTTGATATAATTCAATATATCAAATATATAAATTTGAAATTATACAAAATACAATATGTGAATCATATATCTGATTAAGATAAAAACATCATGATATATCATATATTTTTGTTATACATATAAATTATAAAATAATCTTAAATTACTAAACAAACAAAAAAATATTTATAAGTTGTTATAGTTGAATTATTATGTAAATATTTGTATTCGTGCATTAAGCATGGAAGAATCATTTTATCATGAGATGTGCCACATGCCTTAACTCCTTCTTACCTCAACGTGTTAGGTTTATTATATATATAGTTTTGTTTGTAAATATGTGGGTTTGGACAATGTATCTCCATTGTATTTTGCCTTATGGATTTGAGAGTGTTTGTTCTTTTCATTGACCAAAGGTATATGGGCTCAAATCTTACTAATCTAATATCGATGACAAATCTGGTTTTGGGTTTTCTCAGGGGTGTCAAAAAAAACCACAACTCATGAGCCGGCTCATTTCAGCTCAGTTTTTCATAAGCACGAGTTATGTTTTTTAAACTCATTTATTAAATGAATTTGATGAGCGAGCTTAATTTAGCTCGTGAGTTATATAAGTGAGCTGTAATGAATATGGGTTATTGCATTAGTTTGATTTTTTGGAGTTATATACTCTTTCCGTTTCATATTAAGTGTCGTTGTAGATAATTTTTTTGTTACAAAATAAGTATAGTTTTTCAAATTTCGATGCAAAATTTATTAACTTTCTACATCAATTTATTTTCTATTAGTTGAAATATGGTGTATAAGTAATTGTAGTTTTATATAAAAAATATAAAAATTAATTATTTTCTTAATACGTGTGCACAAAGCTAAAGTAGGACTTAATAAGAAACATAAAGAGTATATATCTGTATATTATAAATATTTTGTTTTACTTTTAAATTATAAGATAGATATAAGTAATACAAAAATTATATTTTTAGAAATTTATCTAAGACTTTTGTAAAAAAAAATGCATTACTATATAAATCTCTTATATAAACACATATTATGGCATCGTTTTTTTCTAAAAATTCATTGGTTTTGAATTAAATATTTTATTTTCACATTTTAAACTTATTTTTAATATTATTATTTTTTTAATAATTTTAAATTATTATTATATTTATTTTTAATTGATCATGAGCTAACTCATTTAATTCGTGATCAAATGATCCAAGTTCAAATTTACATATTGAAACTCATATAATAAATGAATTGAGTTGAACTATCTCATAAAAAATTTGAGCTCATCGTGAGTTGAGCCGAGTTGAGCAAACTAACTCATTTTGAGACCCCCAGGTTTTCTAGTGGACTTAAGACATGATTTCATTTTTGTCTGGTCTTTTTTTTTTGTTAACATTTTAATCTAACTCATTGTTCTTTTCTTCAAAACTTCGTAACTCATTGTTTTTGTTATATTTTTACTTAATGTTCAAGTAGTTAACGGTAAATTTGTAATTAAATGTTACTAAACTCTAATCCATGCTTTCAAAGATTACCTTTACTACAAATTTAATTATGTAATATATATTTTTGATAAACTTTCAACTGTAAAATTATTTGATGTTAATATACTCTATAATTTTCTTTTATACTAGAGTTTTTCATACTAAAGCTTATTTTAGCTTAAATACAACTTATTTCAAATTTATGAGAAATAGGTTAATCCGTTCACTTAATTTTTTATATCAAATAAAATATTCTCTTGTATCTAACCTTCAAAATATTTAGTTATTCATTAATGTGCAATTATCTCAAATGACCTTTTAAATTTTTTGTCAGAAAAATAACATTCAAGAAAAAAATTAACCGAAATAGCCTTTTTATTTTGAAAAGTTTAATATTTATTTTTATTTTTATAAATTTTATACCTCACCTCCAAAAATCCTCGAGATAACTCTAAACCATAAGTCTACATTAGTTAATTTAATGGGTATAAATATATATATATATATATATATATATATATATATATATATATATATATATATACACACATTAATAAAACTTATTTTGATCATTTTTCTCTTTGAAGGTTATTTTTATGACAAAATCTTTTTAGAGCTATCTTATAATATTTCACTATTTTAATTTTTTTTTTTGAAAAAAAATATTTAAATGCTTTATAAAAACTATTGTCTTTATCAAATAGTTTATATAAAGATAAATATTAAAACTGTAACAAAGTGGGGTTTAGTGGTAAGGTTCTTGGAAACATGTTAATTATATTAGTCAAGAAACATGTTAATTATGTTGGTAAATTTGTTTTCTATAATTTCTCTTAATGAAATTTTAGTATTTTCTTTAGTTATCAAGGGTAATTTTAGTAATATAACACATAAAAAGTTAATCTCATATAATATTTAGGTTTGAATAATATAATGTATAGTATTTTAGTAAATTTGTTTTTTAATATTAATAATTAAATAGGAAAATTAAAATACTTAGAATGCAAGTTTTTTGATACAAAATTATTAAGAATTAATTTATTATTCAAGTTTATTTGGTTGCATCAGAATCTATGTTTAACGGTACTGAGCGTATCCTAAACCTTTTCTTGATTTTTTGGTTACAACAGTTTTTTTTATTATTAAAAAATATTATAATATTTTAATATTAAATATATTATCTTGAATTAAAAAAATGATCATATAAAACATTTTAAAAATAATATATTCTAAATTTGTAACACTTTGATAAAAATTTCCGAGAACTATAACTTAAATATAATATATATATATATATATATATATATCGTATATACACTTTAGAGTATGATTAAGTATATGTAAAAATTTATAAAATAGTAATATTAATATTTACAATATAAAATTTGTTATTTAAATAATTTAGCATAAAACTATATAGTTCATATAAATTTTACATACTTATCGTATACATTTTATGATATGATAATTTTTTTATATAATTGTACCTTATCCTTCACATAAAATTAATCTATAAATTTAAATTATTTATTATGATATATTTTCTAACATGATAAAATTGTATATAATCATATATTAGCATAAAATTGGTTGTAAAAATGTTATAAAAATAGTGATTAAACATGTATATAATAATAGTCAAGTGATTTTTCTACGAAATGATTAAATTATTAATAATCTTATTTACTTATTTATTTATTTATTTATTTATTTTAATTAAGAGTTCTGTCTAATCACAAATCTAATCATTAGTATTCTTGTACTTGGTGGAGTTGAATCATAATTACATCATCTAAACCATATCACATTTATAAACTAATCAAATCATAACATTTTCACTAAATTGTGTTCTTAATTTACAGTATAATATTAAATTTGAAAATCCGTAAAATTTATTTAGATTAGTAAATCCTATATTGATTTTCAAGTCAGTTAAAATATATAAACGAATAACACTCTGTACAACTTATGTTGAATTGCAAGATAAGTTTAAGAGATGTAATTTTATTCTTTAAAATATTTTCAATTTTATAAATCTCTTTTAAACTGCTGCGTTTTGGTTTCTAATATTATGGTCACTCAATTTTCATTAGAGTATTAGATGTTTTCCTACACCATGTATAGAAATATTTTTTTAAAATTAAATAATATTTAAAAAGAAAATTTAATTGAATTATATATAAAAATTAAGATAAAATAAATAATTTATATATATATATATATAAAATTATAATATTGAAAAGATTTTATCTATTTATTTTGGTTAAAATATATTGAATCAAATTCTATAAAATTAAGAGAAATATTTGCTAGGTATATCGTTGTCAAAATCTAAAACTAAATAAAAAAATTAAAATAATAGTAATGGGATTAGAAAATTACAATTTAAAAAAAATGCAAACTTTTTTGAAGATATGTTTTAGTAATAAAAATTATGAAATTATGAAAACTGCATTAAATAATATTTCAAAAAATTTATAATATTATTATATTTTTTTATTTTTACTATTATATTACTTGTTGATATATTAATGACTATTTATAAGTTTTTACTATGTTCTAAAACATTTACTAAAATATAAATCAACATTAAATGTTAATATTTATGCCACAATTACCTTCAAGTCATGTCATTATTATTAGTATGTCATGTCATTATTTTTCTTTTAAAAAATAATGTGTTGATGACACATGGCAAAACACTTATCAAATAGCGTCTAGAGGGTAGTTTCGCTAATTGGTTTTTACAAAATTGATCTTCTAGTCTAACCAGCAGTAAGAGTTTCCTTATCGCCTATAAGGTATCAATATAAACATTATATCTTGTTAACATCTATAGTTGTACAGTCAATTATATATTCAAGTATATTTGACTATAAATTTTCATATTATATCTGAATGTTCCTTACCTAAATACTTGAGTTTTGTATTTGCAGAACCGGTATCCGACTTCAGAGAGTAAGAGTACATGATTAACTGTTTGGAACTTATTTTGTCTCCATCTTTTTTTTTTCTGAACAAAGTCTTCGTCTTAATCTATTGAAATTTTGTGAAATTGTTCTACACAGTTTAAAGTTTTATCTTGTAATTAAGTTTGAAATGTAATGTTTTTGTTAATCATGTACACTTGTTTTAAATTTCTAGTTTAAATAAAAGTAGCTTAGGTTTCAGGATAGAAACATTTATCCAAACCAAAAAAATATATATATATATATTTTCGCTGATTGACACATTTTCCCTGCCCTTCTGGAGCGCAGGCGGCGTTGAAAATTGAAGATAAGAATCTTGTTTTTAATAGTCAAATATTATTTGGAACAAACCAAAAATAATAATTAAATATCCGACGAACCAGCTAGACATTACTTGATAGTTGGTATGGTACTGACTTGTCAACATCCATCTTAAATTAAAAATACATTTTACGACCATTGGTTGCGGCGAAGATCAAGCATTCTTATCCCGGAGTATGCAGTCTTGCTTCTTGACATTAAACTATAATGAGAATCACGTTATCGATATTAATTAGTTATGTACGTCATAAATAAATGTCTCCTCGGACACGCCTATAACTGCCGCCTAATCAGGTGTTCACGTTATACGTATAAGCAGGGGTCGAAAGTGAATGTAATGTAGCTTCGACAAATCCCATCTTGAGATCAATGCACCATATGCTAAAAAAGAAGAGGGTATTTTTCTTATTTACATGATTAGTTCCTCACTGATTTATTCTATGTTTCTATAGTCTGTATGGTCCAAAAGTTATAGAAAAATGAAGGTGAAATAATATCCATTGTTTGATTTCTTAAAATAATTTGATTTTAAGAAAAATAGAAAAGGAAAAGAGAGAAGGATAAGTAGTTTCTTCTCAACCTAAATACTTTGAGAAACTTACTAAAATCTAACTATTAAGATATAAGAGGGTGTTGGGTAATTCCAAGATTGTGGAAACTTAATATATTATTAGATGTTTAATATGTTAAGAGATAAACACAAAAAAGAAATCTAGAATAGGAAAAGGAAGTTTTCTATTAGATTAGGTTTGTGTTTTCCATATTTCACATGTTAAAGGGAATTGTCCTTGACTATAAATATAGGTCTTATGGAGAGGTGTTCCATAAGAGATCTATGAGAAACATTGAGAGCTTTAGTTTTGAGTAGTTTCTAAAGCAATAAGAAAAGTTGTTCTTATTATCCTTTGTTCTAAGAGATCCTTCAATTGGTATCAGAGCTTAAGTTAAAGCTTCGATCAAAGCTTAAGTTGAAGCTTCGATCCTGGTGGCTGTGAAGCAAGAGTTCACGACACAAGATGGCTGACGTGAATAGGGCTCCACGCACGAAGGACCTTGGATCTGCATCCATCCAATGTCCGATGCTGAACTCGACAAACTATACAGTTTGGTCGATAAGGATGAGGGTGTTACTCCATGTTCATGATGTGTGGGACACGATAGACCCCGGTTCGGATGATCAAAAGAAGAACGATGTTGCGATTGCTCTTTTGTTTCAATCCATTCCCGAAACTTTGATTCTCCAGGTGGGAGAACAAACCGCATCAAAAGACATCTGGGACGCCATCAAGTCACGACACCTTGGAGCTGATCGTGTAAGGGAGGCGAGACTTCAGACTTTGATGACGGAGTTCGACAGGTTCAAGATGGATGATAGTGATACCGTGGATGACTTTGCGGGAAAGCTATCAGGGTTATCATCCAAGGCAGCCTCGTTGGGAGAAAACATAGAAGAATCCAAGATGGTTAAGAAGTTTTTGAAGGGTCTTCCAAGACACAAGTATATCCAGATCGTAGCGTCGCTTGAGCAAGTCCTAGAACTCAACTCTACGGGTTTTGAGGACATAGTCGGAAGGATAAAGGCGTATGAGGAGCGTGTAGGGGAAGAAACTCAAAAAGAAGACCAAGGGAAGCTTATGTTTTCAGATAACAATCACCAAGTTCAGAGGAACTATGGAGATTTTCGTGGTAGAGGTAGAGGACGGAATGGAAGAGGCAGAGGTCGAGGTAGGTTACACAACCAAAGTCATGTGTCACACACCGAAGACAAAACTCGAAGAAAGATCGTTCAAAACTGATATGTTGGAAATGTGACAAGCCGGGTCACTATGCGAATTCATGTCCCGAGAAGTCAGTGAGGAATCAAGAAACCAACTTAAATGAAACACAAGAGGCCGATGCCCTCTATGTTCATGAGGTGGTATTCTTGAATGAAGACAAGGTGATTCCAAAGAATCTTGATATCGACAAAGGCAATGCAAGTGTTTGGTATTTGGATAATGGAGCGAGCAATCACATGACGGGAAACAAGGAGTTCTTTTCGAGTTTGAATCTCAACACCAAAGGGAAAGTGAAGTTTGGTGATGGATCGTGTGTTGATATCGTAGGAAAAGGGGTTGTTACCTTTGTGTGCAAGACTGGAGAGAAGAAGGCACTCAAAGACATATACTACATACCCGACCTGAAGCATAACATATTGAGTCTTGGACAAGCAACAGAGAACGGATGTGAGGTTAACATGAAAAATGTCTATTTAACACTCACAGATTCGTGTGGCAGGTTGCTTGTACGTGTAACAAGATCTCAAAACCATCTCTACAAGACCCCGATGGAGATTAGCTATCCGCAGTGTTTACATGTTAGAGATGAAGATGCAACATGGAGGTGGCATGCTCGACTCGGACATATAAGCTATGGCGTGATGAACAACATGGTAAAGAAGGAGATGGTCGTGGGAATGCCGTGTGTAACACACGAAGAAAGCGTATGTGACGCATGTCTAGCAGGGAAGCAGATTAGACAGTCATTCCCGACTAAAGCCATGGTTCGTACATCAAAGCTACTGGAATTATTGCATGGAGATTTGTGTGGACGAATCACACCACCAACGCCAGCAAATATTCCTGAGGCATTCTATCGGTTCAAAAGATTTCACTTCGATAGAGGAGGAGAGTTTGGCTCACCTAAGTTCAATCTAGGTTGTACCGATAGAGGAGGAGAGTTTGCCTCAGGTAAGTTCAATCCAGCTTGCACCGATAGAGGAGGAGAGTTTACCTCAGCTGAGTCGAAGATGTCGAACTACTTATGGGTTGAAGAGATGGTAGCCGAGTTGGAGTCTATCACAAGAAACAAGACATGGGAGCTTGTGGATCTACCGCCTGGTATTGAACCTATAAAGTGGATCTACAAGATTCAAGGAGTAGACGAAATCAAGATAAATGAGGAGAGTTATGCTCAAGGAATCATGTGTGACACAAAGATGGAAGTGTGTAACACGATCCATGTAGCAATAAAGTTGAGTTCAAAGATCTCAAAGGTTAGAGATGAACCAGAGATAGATGCTACGAATTTCAGAAGAAGCATTGGATGTTTGAGGTATCTACTTCACACAAGATCAGTTGTGTGTTACACAGTTGGTGTACTAAGTCGATACATGCAAACGCCGGGTGTTGAGCAGAAGGCCGACATCCTAACCAAGCCATTAGCAAGGATTAAGTTCAAGCAAATGAGGAGCTTAATCGGAGTTCAAGAAATTGGTCTCCCTAATTCAAGTTGGAATTAAGGGGGTGATTGTTGGGTAATTCCAAGCTTGTGGAAACTTAACATATTATTAGATGTTTAATATGTTAAGAGATAAACACAAAAAAGAAATCTAGAATAGGAAAAGGAAGTTTTCTATTAGATTAGGTTTGTGTTTTCCATATTCCACATGTTAAAGGGAATTGTCCTTGACTATAAATATAGGTCTCATGGAGAGGTGTTCCATAAGAGATCTAGGAGAAACATTGAGAGCTTTAGTTTTGAGTAGTTTCTAAAGCAATAAGAAAAGTTGTTCTTATTATTCTTTGTTCTAAGAGATCCTTCAGAGGGCACGTGTTTGGCCCTGGATCGCTCGTCCTCCTATTTAGCTGGCCCTGCCTGGAAAGCTTTAATCAGGTTTGGTCCTAAGTAATTGTGGACAGGAAACAAAAAAAAAGAGTCATTCACATATAAAAAAAAATTGACTACATTTGAAACCATCACATGCTTCTTTAGCTTGTATCCAGAGCCGCAACTGTGTGTAGGTTTAATGTTTACGCTCCATATGCTTTGAGATTGTTTGGAGAAAAAGCAACATTTGGTGTAACTAGGGTTCTTGGTGCTTTCCAGTACAATTACATGTAACTTAAATTTCTTTTCTTCTGGCATATGAAAAACTATACTACCTGTCAGTCAGCTAGATATAGTCTTCCACGCGAAATCGATATAACTCCAGTCAGAGTCGACCATAGAAAACCAGTCAAGTGGCTTAAATCCTAAATACCCAATACTATAAGAAAATAATCTTATTTTATAAATGAAAACCAAAATAATAGTAGAATATTATTGAATAAATTTTATTCAGCTTCAATTTGATTCTCGTTTATTAAGGCCGCCTTACATTATTTTAAACCCTGAGTTGTTATTTGTATCAGAAGAGAGACATTCAACTAATATTTCTAAATGAATATTTTCGGGTGATTTAGCTGACTGCACATAAAATGAGATTAAATTAGGGAAATGTTCATTAAGTGACATAAAGATAAAAGACATACATTTGGTATTGGGTTGGAACCCTTAGAATATGGCACAAAAATCTAGACAAATACAAGTTTCAGAGATAGGTCTTATTCACTGTCAGATGGTAGGTTATTGTTGTACAACATAGGTATGCTATTAGAGCAGTTGATGGTCACTTTTTTTCTCTAATTTTTGTGAATCAATATCTTGTTTTTTAAAACAATTAATTATCTTTATTTTTTTCAACAATCAATATTATTATTTTAAACATTAAAATATATAAACATATATCTAAAACTAAATTAAAATTTTATAACAATTTTTACCATCATGAATGATCCGACCGCTAACAAATAATGTAACAAAAAAATAGAAAGTGAATGGATAATGATCATGTTATCAAGTACGTAATCTATCATCTTTGTTAAAATAAGTTAATATTTTTAAAAAATATTATTAGAGTCAAACACCACAACGTATAAATATTTATGTAAAACTAAAATAAAAGTATGTATAAAACAAAAATGAACAAATCTAGCATGTTAACAATAGTTGTGTAGCTGATATATATGGTACAATATAACAATTGTTTAGCATATACTCTTTTATACGATACTTGATACAATAATATATCAAAACATGTAATAAATAAAATAATAATACACATTGATAAACCATTTAACTAACACCTTATAAACTCACAAACTTTAGTATCAACTCTTTTGCCAGTTTGTTAACTAAGTATCATACCAAATACAAGCTAACAAACCATTAATCAAAAATCTGCAATATTTGTTAACAAATAAAAACTTTTGTTAACATCTTTTAACACCTCTGGTGAATGTATTTGTTAACAGCTAACACTTTTGTTAACAGCTACAAAATTTGTTAATAACTAACACCTCAAGTAACACCTCTAATACATGTATTTGTTAATAGCTAACAAGTCTGTTAGCATCTACAATAGTTTTTAATTGGTACATAAAATATTAGCAGTCGACAATAGCAATAGGAAATATCATATATAGGAAATAATAATTTTATGAAAGATATGCAAAGTAAAAAATACTTGTGGATTGGTAGGTGATAAAACCAATAACATTAGTTTAGATTGGTAACATGTTAGGAAAAACAAATAATTTGTATATGAATATCTTCTATTGTGTATGAAATGGTAGAAACTTCAAAATGAAATTCTAAAACATTAATTATTATTTGATAAAAAAAATATTTTTGTAAAAGAAAAAAATAATAATTTGGTTTTAAAAATCTCAGCAATCTATGTTATTCTTAACTAGAAAAAAATTAGTTTTAAAACTCTCAATTTGTCTCGGAATAATAAATCCGACACAATCTGAAAAACTGCAGTAGCACTATTCAGCTACATTGGAGTAGGAAAATAGGAATAATATGGTCACGATTTTAGTTAGTTATCTACAGGGTTAAGGAGCTAATAAACATGATAGTTAAATGTATAAATGAAAATTAACTAATATCTATTGTGCTTCAAAATATTATGATTTTTTTTATTATTATGAAATTTTAGTTTCAACTTTGAACGGTACCAAAATTGACACAACTCCTAATATCGATCAAGTAGATCGTTAAATATTTAAAAGTTCTTGTTCTTGAATTGCGTAAAACTATTTTCATAAAAGAATAAACCAGCTAAGACACCACATGAATCTTCTCGTCATTTCTTCTTTTGCGTAAATATCCATACCAAAGATAATTTCATTTTTAAAATCAATGAATTGTTGCGAAGAACAAAGCGTATCCCACCACGGATGTGGCAGCTCAGTTGGTTTAAGCGCAGATGTTGGTGCTGTTGTGCTTCTGGGTTCGATCCACCGTGAGAGGAGTGCTTTACGCCAGAAATGGTATTAGCAAAGGCTGGCTCCGGACCTAGGGGAGATTAAAGCCCAAGGCCAGAACTCCCCTGGAAATTCAAAAAAAAAAAAAAAAAAAGCGTATCCCTGATTATGTAGCTTGGGTCTTGTAAAACTAAACTAGAATGAGTTGGCGTTATTTGAATATTATATTAAAAATTTGGTTATATTGTAGAAATTGCTTAAATTAATATTGGATAAATTAATAAACACTATAAATTAATAAAATTATATGTTTCAAGTTGGGTCAGTTGAAAATATAATACGATCAATAAACTAATAATATAATAACTTTTTAAATATTTTTATGTAAATATATAGTCTCTTTAAATTATAATTTAATAATTTATATGTATATATATTTTATATTGTACAAATAAACCATTATATTATATGTTTTATATTCATAATGAATTTATTGTTATATTTTCTTAACATTTAATATATTTTGATGAGATTAGTAAAATTATATCTAAGACCCATTTAAATTTTATGAAGCATATTTTATATACACAAAGGAGTATATTATTTTTTTCAAATAACTAATGTATATATTCTAAAATCAATTGTTTTTCTTTTTTTAGAAAAAAATACATTTTAAGATAGAAAATTCTAAAATAAAAGAAAACTTTATGTAAATTAATAACTCTATAAATTAATAAAAGATTATAGATTCAACACTATTAATTTATAGAATTTTTATTCTACAAGTTATAAAACATGTTACCCCGGATACGCCTTAATCTTCTGGCTTATTTCTATATAAGCTAGAAGAATACGAGCCCATGTCATGTTGCTTCAACAAGTCCCTATCTTTAGATCAAAACCACTTTGTGCACACAAAAAAAACAAGTATTTTTGTTGACTATATATCGTTAATTCTTCATTAATTCATTCTATAGTCGGTTTATGTCCAAGATTTTCAGGAAATAACTTTTAAATAGGAATAAAACGAATAAAAATGAGGGTGGCGGTGATCGGAGGTGGGGTAAGTGGGTTGGGAAGTGCCTACGTTCTTGCAAGAGATGATGCAGTTAAGGAGTTGGTGTTGTTCGAAAAGGAGGAGTCTCTGGGTGGTCATGCTAGAACGATGCGTTTTGATGGCGTTGATTTAGACCTTGGATTCACAGTCTTCAATAGTGTACGTATGCTTGCTCTGCCCCTCCCTGGAATTATTAAATTCCTTTTTCTAAGTAATTATATATACGTTATTGTCATGGCAATGAATATATATGGATAGTATTTAAGTAAATAGCAAGTTTTGAATAAAAGAGAGACACACATACGTTTTACAAGTTTTTACTCCAATAGTCCTATGCTCTAACCATCTTGAGACGCGTTTCTATACGCTCACATGTTCCATGAGAAAAACTTTAGGGGTGATCACAATTTCTTTGCTTGCTACTTGGCTCGTAGTCGCTACTTAATTTGACTTGACTCTTAAAATCGATTACTCGTTTTGATAAAGTCGAGTATCAAGTCATTTTTTTTCCAATTACTTGTAAGTATAAGACAAGTATCAAATACTACAATAAAAACTATTACTTAGTGTTATTGACTTGTTACTCGTAATTTATTACCCGTAACTTATTACCGGTTTTTACTTTTGAACCAATTTTTTTTTAAAACTATAATCGAATAACTTGTTAATAGGATAAATGAATTAAAGGAGATATATTTATAGAAACATTATAGAGTTTTTATTTTATATTTATTTTATATCGACTAAAAAATATGAAAAAGTAAGAAGATACTCTTTGTTAAAGAAAAAAAATTGTTTAGCTAAAAGTTATAACTAACTAAGTTTTTTAAACTCATATTCAAATTTTAAGTAGCTAAATAAATAAATAATTATTAAATAGATTACAAATAATTTCTAACAAGTAATTTAATTTGAAATTACTTATTTTTAGTAAACCAAACAGAAATTCAAATTTTTATTACTCGAATAAACCAAGCCAAATACTTGATTTTTGTTTTTTTTATAAGGATTATGAATATGTGATCAGGTTACGCATCCGAACATGATGGAATTCTTCAAGAACCTAGGGGTAGACATGGAGGTATCTGACATGTCTTTCTCAGTGAGCCTTGACAATGGCCAAGGATGCGAATGGGGAAGCCGCAATAGCTTTTCAAGCTTGTTTGCCCAGAAGAAAAATATTCTCAACCCTTATTTCTGGCAAATAATCAGAGAAACAAAGAAGTTTAAGGAAGACGTACTAAAATATCTCGAAGAACTGGAGCATAACCTTGATATCGACCGAACCGAAACCCTAGGAGAGTTTCTCAAGTCTCATGGGTACTCTAACTTGTTTCAAAAGGCTTACTTGGTGAGATAGTATGTTCTTGAGAGTTTCTTGGACAGCAAATAAATTCTAAAAATAATATCTTTCCTAAAGCTAAGATTATGGGTTATTCGACAGGTACCAGTATGTGGTTTGATATGGTCAGGTTCATCAGAAAGCGTCCTCAACTTATCAGCTTACTCTGTTCTTTCGTTTTGTCGTAACCACCATTTGCTTCAGGTTCATACATAAATCTGTTAAACGTGTTTTTCTAATTTTTGCAAGTTTTGTTGATAAAAGAGTGTTTTCTTAATCTCGTTTATCGTTTCTTTCTTAGCTCTTTGGGAGGCCACAGGGGCTGACTGTTTCAGGAGGTTCTCAGACTTATGTGGCAAAGGTTCTAAATTAATAAAGTTTTGTGTATTTGTTATATATATTGCAAATCTCTCAAATAGTGTTTTTTTTTTAGTTTTTCTCACAAAAATGGTTTTCAAAGAAAAAAAAATGATTGAAATATTTTTTTTTTATTTTGAAAATTTTAGTAAGTTTTTTTTTTAAAATTTAAACATCACCTCCAAAATTCCTAAGATTAATCTTTTAGTCTGAATTAGTTACCCAAAAGGTATAAATGTATTTACACTCTTTAATAAAATTTATTTTGGTTATTTTTAAAAACTATTTTTGTGACAAAAAATTTTTTTTTTGGTCTATTCTAAGCTATTTCTCTTATATATAATTGGTTTTGTTACTCAAATTACTTGGGGATCAGGTTAGGGAAGAATTGGAGAAACGAGGATGCAAGATTAAAACAAGTAGCAAAGTACAATCTGTTGCGACATCTGAGGATGGTTGCGTCATAGTAACAACTGAAGATGGATCTCAACAATTATTCGATAGGTGCATATTAGCTGTGAACGCACCAAATGCTCTGAAATTACTTGGAGAACAAGTTACTTATGATGAGCCTAGGGTTCTTGGTGCTTTCCAATACACTTACAGGTAAGCTCATCTATTTAAGCTAAGATTCTGGAGAGTCATTAACTTGTTTCAGTGTCACCGTTATGTAGTGATCTTTATCTCCACCGTGACACTGACCTGATGCCACGGAAGACTGGTGCTTGGAGCGCTTGGAGTTTCGTAGGGAGTTCTGAAAATAAAGCGAGCGTCACATATTGGCTCAATATAATTCAAGTAAATTGACACATTTTGATAACTTTTAACATAAAAAATGAGACTAAAAGTATTTTCTGTTGCAGAATCTTGGACAGGAACATGATCCATTCTTTATCACCTTTAATCCTGAATATACTCCAAAGAAAACATTGTTCAAATGGACTACTAGTCATGCTGTGCCCTCTGTTTCCACTTGGAAAGCTTCACAAGAGCTATATAAGATTCAAGGGAAGCGCGGTCTATGGTTCTGTGGTGCACATCAAGGTAATTACTGGATATTGTATAGCTAATCAAATTTTGCATAAGAAAAATTCACAAGATTCTTTAATAAAATGATAAAATGAGTAACCCTTTGTTTCATCCCTGTCAATATTAATGTGGTTCATCTTTTTTTTTTTGCAGGCTATGGTTTTCATGAAGAAGGACTAAAGGCATTGATCAGTTCTTTAATTAATCCAATTCAGTGTTCCTCTTATTGAGTTTTTTTTTTGGTAACTTTGGAAGTTTGATAATATTATGTCAGGTTGGTATGGCGGCTGCACAAGGTCTGCTAGGGAAAGATATGGTTCCTGCTCTGACCAACCCGAAACATATGGTCCCATCTCTATCTGAGAAAGCGGCTCGGTTATTCGTTACTAGATTCTTGAGACATTTCATATCAACTGGTTGTATAATGTGAGTCCCTTTCCTGTGTCTTGAACGTCCTAGTTTCATCTTTATAATCAATTTTAGGTATACTTACTAGTTAGTTCCTGACAGAATACATGAAGAAGGAGGGACAGTGTTCAAATTCCAAGGAAAGGATTCGAGATGTCACTTGAAATCTATCCTGGAGATTCACAGTCCTCAGTTTTACTGGAAGGTTATGACACATGCAGATTTAGGTCTTGCTGATGCTTATATCAATGGAGACTTTTCATTTGCTGATAAAGAAAGAGGACTTTTGAATCTGATCATGGTATGGTAAATCTAACTGTTGAAGCATAAAGATATGAGTTTAGAAACTTATGATATTTATCATAAACTTGCAGATTCTTATTGCTAACAAAGAGTTGAACTCAAAAAACACTAAACTTGCTAAGAAAAGGTAAAGGAGGATTCAACTCTTACCTAAGCTATTAAGTTGGCTTTCACTTGTTCACAACGTTACAAAAACTTGTGTTTGATCCACATAGGGGATGGTGGACACCGATGTTTCTGACTGCCGGTTTAGCATCAGCAAACCATTTTCAAAAGCATGTTTCTAGGCAGAACACATTAACTGAAGCTCGAAGGAACATTTCTCGTCACTATGACCTTGTAAGTTTTCTTATGCCTTACATTCACTATGTCTGAGTTTGTGATTTGCTTCATGGTTGGGTACTTATGCAGAGTAATGAGCTTTTTGCTTTGTTCTTGGATGATACCATGACTTATTCCTCTGCAGTATTCAAGGTGGTTTTTTTTTTTTTTTTTGGTTTGCAGCTACTAATACTATCTATGATTCTGACTTACAAACTTTTTCCATTTTCACTTAATAGTCGGTTGATGAGGATCTGAGAACTGCACAAATGAGAAAAATATCTCTTCTGATTGATAAGGTAAACATTTATAGAAGATTGTTTCTTGATATAGAACAAGAACCGTTGTCTCTTCTTTATTGGCTAAAAAAATTACTATTTATGGCAAGGATAGAGAAGGACCATGAGGTTTTAGAAATTGGATGTGGGTGGGGAACTTTAGCCATAGAAGTTGTGAGAAGAACTGGATGCAAATACACTGGCATTACACTATCTATTGAACAACTTAAGTATGCAGAAGAAAAAGTGAAAGAAGCTGGACTTGAGGTTAGCATAATCTATATATCTAGATATGGTTTCTTGTTTCTAACGCTATGAACTAACAATATAACATCTTAATTAATCGCCAGGATCGGATTAAGTTTAAGCTCTGCGATTATCGCAAACTATATGATGCTCAAAAATATGATAGGATTATATCTTGGTAATACATTTTCTCTCTTCTCTACTATGTATAGATACTTGTAGCCTCTCTTATAACCAAATATGTGGATACTTCAGTGAGATGCTGATAAGAGAATACTTGTGTATATCTTTTGAATGTTCTATACAATGTAACTCTTGAGAAGAAAGATCGTACTCAAGCCTCTAAAGGAAAATAATATCCTATAGCCCACTTTAGAATACAATTCAGAAGCCAACCCAATCTCTTCCCTCCCCTTTATTATTTATACTACTGTAACAGAATGTAATACTCTTTTCCTCCTTCTTAACTTGCCAGCTCATCTTTCTCTCTAACTGACTTAACCGCCTTATCCTCCTCCGTTGTCCTTGCCTTCTCTCTGTTCTTACTTCTCACATATCCTTTATGGGCCATATCAATATCCCCTTCGCTGAGACAGAGCTTGCCCTCAAGCTCAAATGAAGGAAACTGATGCACCAATTCAGTCACTCGCATCCAAGACGTCTCAGTACTCGGTAAACCCTTCCAACTTATCAACACCTCCAAATAACCTTCAGAATCATAACGAACTTCCAACACTTCCTCCGGATACAGAACCAATTCCTCCTCAGCACTCAATGTTTCCGGTAAAGGCATCACCACATGACCAGTTCCTAAAACAGGTTTTAACTGGGAAACATGAAAAAAATTGTGAATTTTAGAAGACGGCGGTAACTCCAATCTGTACGCGACCGGTCCAATCTTCTCCAACACTTTAAAGGGTTCATAGTACTTCGCAGACAATTTCTGACTCAGACGTTTGGACACCGAAGATTGTCTATACGGTCTGAGTTTCAAAAAAACCAACGAACCCACTTCAAACTGCAAATCCCGTCGATTCTTGTCTGCATTGTTCTTCATTAATTGTTGAGCACGAAGTAAATGGATCTTTATATCGGTCAACATTGCATCCCTCTGTTTCAGTTGACCTTCCAACTCATAGTTCTGAGTAGAACCTTCCTCAAACCTTAACAACTCCGGAGGTTTCCTGCCGTAAACCACTTCAAAAGGAGAGGCTTTCAAAGCGGTATGAAAAGACGAGTTGTACCAGAACTCAGCCCAAGACAAATACTTGTACCAATTCTTAGGATGATATGATGAAAAACAGTGTAGATATGATTCAAGGCATCTGTTAATGACCTCTGTCTGTCCATCTGTTTGAGGGTGATATGCAGTACTAAATTTCAGTGTAGTGCCTGCAAGTCGAAAACTCTCCCGCCAAAAACTACTGAGAAACACCCTATCTCTGTCGGATATAATAGATTTTGGAAACCCGTGTAAACGTACAACCTCACGGACAAACTTATCTGCCACTCCTGCTGCTGTATATGGATGTTTAAGTCCCATGAAATGAGCATATTTACTTAATCTGTCAACCACCACAAATATCACATTCATGCCTTGTGATTTTGGGAGACCCTCAATGAAATCCATAGTCAACTCCTCCCAAATCTGGTGTGGTAAAGCAATTGGTTGTAACAATCCTGCTGGGTGCAACATTGAGTGTTTATGAGTCTGGCAGACTTGGCACTCAGCCACATACTTCTGAACGTCTTTCTTCAAATTAGGCCAATGAAATAAGCGTTGAATCCGTTTGATTGTCTTCAAAACTCCCGAATGACCCCCTGATACTCCATCATGATACTCTTTTAATATCACTGCAATATTCTTTGACGACTTTGGTAAGACCAAACAATCTTTATAGAACAATCTTCCTCCTTTTATCGAATACCCCAACTTCTCTGTTTTTCCCTCTATCATCTCCTGTAACTGATGTGCAATAGTGTCATCATTGTCAACCTCTGCAAATATATCTTGCATTTGAAGAGCCGAGGTAGAGGTTAAAGCACTAAACAACTCCATGCAAAAACTGGCTCATTGACGATCCGAGACAGTCCATTCGCTACTATATTTTCAACACCAGCCTTGTATATGATCTCAAATTCATAGCCAAGCAGTTTAGTTAACCATTTCTGATAATCCAATGAAATATCCCGTTGGTCTAACAAAAACTTAAGGCTCTTTTGGTCAGTATGGACTGTGAACTTCCTACCCATCAGGTAGTGCTTCCATTTTTGAATTGACATAATAATAGCCATCAACTCTCTTTCATAAATGGGTTTGATTTGTTCTCTGTCCGTGAGCCCTCGGCTGAAATAAGCGATAGGTCTTTGTCTCTGCATTAAGACCGCACCTAATCCATAGCCTAATGCATCAGATTCTACCACAAATTCCTCCTGAAAATTTGGCAATGCTAGAACTGGTGCTAATACCATGCTTTCTTTCAATGTTTCAAACGCCTTCTGCGCACAACTGTCCCACTCGAAATTATCCTTCTTCAGTAGTTCAGTTAATGGTCTAGCCATAACTCCATAGCTCTTTATAAAACGCCTATAATAACCTGTCAAACCCAAAAAACTCCGCAATTCCTTAACAGTTTTAGGCGCTGGCCATTTTCTAATCGCAGATGTATTTGATGGATCTGTAGAAACCCCTTCAGATGAAATGATATGCCCCAAGTAATCAATTATGTCCTGTCCAAAAGAGCATTTCTTTTTGTTTGCTAACAGCGAATGCTTTTCCAAAATCTTTAGCACAATAGTCAAATGTTCCTTATGGTCAGCTGCTGTCTTGCTGTAGACTAGGATGTCATCAAAGAAGACTAACACAAACTTGCGAAGGAACTGCCTGAATATGTCATTCATCAAGGATTGAAAAGTGGCTGGTGCATTTGAGAGACCAAAAGGCATGACTACAAATTCGTAGTGCCCTTCATGTGTGCGAAAAGCAGTCTTCTCGATATCACTCTCCTCCATTCTGATTTGATGATATCCTGATCTCAAATCCAACTTTGAAAATATTGTAGCCCCCTCAAGTTCATCCAAGAGTTGATCGATAACCGGAATGGGAAACTTATTCGCAATTGTCACTTTGTTGATCCCTCTGTAATCAACACAAAACCTCCAAGAACCATCCTTTTTCTTTACCAATAAAACTGGACTGGCATACGGGCTTCTACTGTGTCTGATCACCCCTGATTCAAGCATTTGACTAACCAGTTTCTCCATTGCTTCCATGTGTGCATGAGGGTATCTATAAGGTCTCATGCAAACTGGTTTAGTGTTTGGTACTAGCTTGATGGAGTGTTCATGACCCCGATACGGAGGTAGTTGCGTTGGTTCCTCGAACAGGTGAGTAAACAAATCCAGTATAGTCATGATACCTCTTGCGTCCACACTGGTGGAAGTAGTGACGGTTTCCATCTTATGAACTTCTTTTTCGATAGACATCTCATCCAAAATCTTGTGTCCACCTTGTATTTTTTTATCACCCTGCAGTGTAATACGAGTGTTCCCTTCCATAAATGAAAACTCATGTAATTCCCATTCTACCTCACACTTTCCAATAGAACGCAACCATTGTACCCCCAAAATGATGTCAACGCTTCCTGGTTCTAAGATCACAAAATCACTGATCAACAAATATGATTGAATCTGTAATGGTACTGCTTTACACACGCCCGAACCATTGACTGTGATGCCAGTGCCCACCAAAACCTTCAAATTATCATCCTTTGTGGTCTGTAAGTGAGCCGATTGTACAATGGTAGGCGATATAAAGTTGTGACTTGCACCACTGTTTATCAGAACAAGCACTCTGACCTTCCCAATAGTGCCCCACATCTTGATAGTCTTAGGGGAAGACCGACCAAGAAAAGTGTACAACGACAATTCCATAATTTCCGCTACCACTTCATTAATTTCCTCAGGAGAATCATGGAAAAGTTCCTCTTGTTGATCCCACTCTCTTTCCTCTAGGACCAACAGTAATTGCAACTCTTTATTCTTGCAAGAGTGAGTCTTTGACCACCTCTCAGAACACTTATAACAAAGACCATTTCTCTTCTTGTATGCATATTCAGCTTCAGATAATTTCACCTGGTTGTGATTTGTGACCATATTCGTTCCTTGGTTCTGGTTACTACTACGCTCTCCTTGTCTACTCCCAGATCCACCAGATTCCCCTGTATTTTGTTTACTCTTCCAAGCTAACTGATTTGAGATTGGTGCAGGACGAAAATTAACACTCGTGCCTTGCCTCATTGACCGATGCTCTGGTTGTTTAACCTCCGTCAGCATCCTGCAAAAATCACTATCTTCCATCTTCAGAACTGTCGCAATATATTCCGGTAATCCCACTGGTTCTTTCATTTTTATAACTTCTTTTAGTTCCCTTTTCAAGCCGTTGAATAAAATATCTTCTAAATTCTCTTCCTCCACTCTGACTTGTGTGGCTAACTCCTGGAACTCTCTCACATATTCTGCTGCAGAACCCGTTTGTTTGATTCCAAACAACCTTTTTCCCGGAGTGCGCTCAAAAGACTCCGCAAATCTTGCTAGCATCCGTTTCTTAAAGTCTGGCCAATCACGGAATGGTCTGATCTCTACTTCGTAATTATACCAACTCAATGCATCCTCTTCAAGACTCAACGAGACTAACTCCATTTTAGCCTGCATCGAGTGTTGACCAATACGAAAAAATCTCTCTGCTCTGGCAATCCACGAATACAGATTTGCACCGTCTAGTAAAGGCATCTCCACCTTCCGTAATAATCCATCTCGATTGTTCAACGCAGAATCTACAGTCCGATAACCTAACGGATGTTCTTCCCGATTTGTTCCCAGATTCATTGTGTTTACCTGATCGAACGATTTGGAGCTGCTCGGGTGTTGTATCGGAGCTTTTCCATGAACCGCATACGTTAATTTCTCGATCGACTTCACCAATGTTTGTAAAGTCGATTCAACCGTGTTCAATCTCTCCTCCGCTGCCGTCGACGCGTAGGAAAGTACTTTGTAACCTCCCGATAAGAACTGCAGTTGCGAATCGAATCCACTCACCGTCTCTTTAATTTCTCCGATCTGTTTCGCCACCTCTTCCGCCGATACGGTCGTCATGATCGCAACTCACCGCACCAATTGATAAGAGAATACTTGTATATATCTTTTGAATGTTCTATACAGTGTAACTCTTGAGACGAAAGATCGTACTCAAGCCTCTAAAGGAAAATAATATCCTATAGCCCACTTTAGAATACAATTCAAAAGCCAACCCAAACTCTTCCCTCCCCTTTATTATTTATACTACTGTAACAGAACGTAATACTCTTCTCCTCCTTCTTAACTTGCCAGCTCATCTTTCTCTCTAACTGACTTAACCGCCTTATCCTCCACTGTCCTTGCCTTCTCTCTGTTCTTCCTTCTCACATATCCTTTATGGGCCATCTCAGATGCTAGAAGCTGTTGGCCATGAATTCATGGAGACATTTTTCAGACATTGTGAAGCTGCACTTGCAGAAGACGGTATTTTTGTATTGCAGGTAACATTTTCTTGTCCACTTCCATCAACTTTCAGGTTTTTCACAACCATTGATAGTTTTTTTTAATAATGTTTTGACCATAAAAGTTCATATCAATACCTGAGGAGCGTTATGATGAGTACAGACTAAGTTCAGATTTCATAAAAGAATACATATTCCCTGGTGGATGCCTTCCTTCTTTAGCCAGAGTTACTTCAGCCATGGCATCTTCTTCTAGGCTATGGTAAAATCTTTTCTTTATCATGTCTTTAATTTCAAGTGTAGTTTTCTCTACCTTTTCTTTGACCCATCTAACACTGAAAGAAAATCAGCATTGAAAACGTTGAGAACATTGGGATTCATTACTACCAAACATTGAGATACTGGAGGAAGACCTTCTTGGAGAGACAAAAGTAAGCTACTTACTAATAACATTTCCCCTGTTCTGATAATAATACTATGGGTTTCTCATATGTTCAACTATTATCTTCACAGACAAATAAATGATCTTGGATTTGACGATAAATTCATAAGAACATGGGAATATTATTTTGACTACTGTGCAGCTGGTTTCAAGACTCTTACCCTTGGAAACTATCAGGTAACACATATGAGTATTAACCATGCTTCTTCCCTGAGTATCTCCCAATAAAGATTTTATTTGAATACTTAATCATGCGTTTGCCCAACATTACAGGTTGTGTTCTCACGTCCTGGAAACGTGGCTGCACTTGGGGATCCGTTTCGTAGCTTCCCTTCTGCACAAGTATGATCACGAATATATGAATCTTTTTCAAACCTCCTAAAGTATTTCTCTCATTCTTGTGTTGTGTTGTTTCCCATACAAGATTCAAAGTTTGCGTGTGCAAGTATATATGTAAACTTGTAAAAATATATGTTTCCATGATTCTGTGCCAACAATATTGTACTGTCCAGAGCATATATCAATTTATTCTACAGTAAAAGTTCATAACCGCCTCAACAATGTGTCTGATCTTTTACTTCACTAACAAGGCTGAGAAGTTATGTAATCGTAAATCGTCTCTTATTATTCATCAGACCTCGAGGCCTTTATTTATAAATACAAAGTTCTCCTAAAGCTAATGTTAAAAGGAAGTTACATAAAAAGGAAATATCCTAAATAGATAAACTTAAGCTAATTGGAATAGGTATAATATCCTGTAATACCCCTTCTCACGGTGGACCATACAAGTCTTTGTATGTCCAATTTGAACTAAAATTCTTCAAGTTCAAATCGGCCTTTAGTCACGAATATCATCAAAATCATCATAATGATTCATATCGTGATTTCGGTTTGGTTTTATCGCTTCGATGGGTCGTCTGTTCAGTTTCGTCGAATTCAGTTTTGTCAAGTCGAGTCATGGTTGTCGTTGCAAGAGTTCCTGCCATTGTCGTTTCGAGAGTTCAAGTTTCAAGTGTTTCGAGTTCGCATGTGGAGGTTGTAGAGTCGTAAGTCGGAGGTCATAGAGTCGTTGATTCGTAGAGTTCACATGAGATCATTGTTGTGTGAGGCCAAAGGTCGTATGATTGAAGTTGTTCATCACGTCATCATCTGGATCGTCATCTTTGTCTTCTTCAACTGTCATCACCATGACCAGACTTTTCAAACCACAAGAAACATAAGCGTTAGTTTTGGTCCACAAAAACTGTTATGGCTCTGATACCATGAAAAGTTATGTAGTCACTAAAATTAAATATATTTTTTATTTTAGAGAAAAATACATTTTAAGATAGTAAATTCTGAAAAAGGAAACTTTATGTAAATTAGTAACTAATAAAATATCATATTTTTAATATTATTAATTTACAGAGTTTTTACTGTACAAGTCATAAAATGTTACTCCGGATGAGCCTTAATCTTCTGGCTTATTTATTTCTATACAAACTAGCAGAATACGAGCCCGTGTCATGTTGCTTCACTTATCATGCAATGCACAATAAAACATACGAGGATAAATGAGCATGACATGGTGCTTGTTAAACTCACTTATCAATTAACCAAATATTTAATCTGGAAAAAAACTTAATCGCAGTAAGAACCATCCGAAAATCATTGTTTTTTTATTAGTTTGAATTATGTCCTATTAATCCTCTTCAAAAAAAAAATCATTGTTTTTAAAAATTCAGTTTTGATCTTTTAAACTTTTTTTTTTCAAATGTTAAATTTACTCAAATAAAAAAAAAAACTTTTTAACAAATGATGTGTCTTTTTTTACTTCTAAAAATATCTTTGGATCTGCTTTTGTAAACACTATTTTTATTGATATATTTATATTGCATTTTAGCAACAAAAAGAAAAAAGCAAAAATAACTTAAAATGCTTAACTTCTAAGAAAAGGGTATAGCTCATACCTTACATTACAATTAGTACCCAAAACTCTCCCACCTTGTTTAATGTCGTTGTTTTTAAAAAGCTTTGTGATACTCCATTCCAAACAACGTTTACAATCTCTTGTTAGTTCTATACATTGCACCATTGCATATAATTTATTTTTTCCGAGATTCTTTTCTCCCGCCACGTAAAAATTGAGAAGACCCTTATTGGTGATTTTCCTGACTTTAAGTGTTAGCTCAGATAAAAAATCCCTCACCCTCATGGCGAACAGTTTTGCATCCTCTCTCACGTTATTTGGGTTGTGCATAGAAAAAATGTTCTCGTAATTAATCTTGAATGGAGCCTCTTCTTTGATTGTAGTAATATAGAGAAGACACTGATCGTACCATATTATTCCTCCTTTGTTACTAGGACATCTCTTACGAAACTGCAATATACAGCCATGTATATGTTTTAAATTATGATTTGATATTTCAGTAATTTGCAACCTTTAGTAATAGTTGCATTTAATAAAAATATTTTTAATATAATTCTAAGTCTACATAATTTATAATTAAAAAAGTTGTGATATTTATATAACTAGGGTTGAGAAGAGTTTGGATATGGGAAATTTCAGGATATCAAAATCCATCATTACAATGTTAGACTATCCATATCAGGATCCATGATTTTGGAAAATCTAGATGATGGATATCAAGATAGCAGTGGATATTTCATATTTGGACACAAATTCAAAAAATAATGATAAAAATATTTATACTAATATTAAACTAATTTTTTAAAGATTATATAAATGAAACAAAATATACCAAAATAAAATATAATATCTTAAATGGTAAGAGTAATATTAAAAAAAATATTTTTTTTTAAAACAGCGTATAACTATAAAATTTATGTTATCTTTAGAAAGCAATCAATAACATATATTTTAAACATATTTACAGAATCCTGATATCTAGACTTTGAAATCAAGATATCCGGATCTGAATCATGTATTTACTAATCCAAGATTCTATTATACATATCAGACTTTCTCGATATTTGGAATGGAACTAGAGCGGATCTCACATTTGATTCCAGATATTTGATAATTGTCCCATTCCTATCTTTATATTTAAATTATACAACTCGTTTACCCCTGAAATTGCAGTGGCAACGCATGTACGACAATGAGATCTATAAGAGTCACCACGACACTGGAGAGTGACAGTAACAGAATCGGCTGTCGTTTTTCCAACAGTTGCGTCTAAGAAACCGGTTTCAGCAAAATCACTAGTAGAAAAGTCATGAAAGATGGAGTTGAGATTTTTCTCATACGCACTTCCGGATTTATATTTCCCTTGATTAAGGAGGCATTTGTGGTTTAGATACTCATTGGTAAGGTTCAGTGACGAAACACTTTGTATGATGAGGAATTGCATGACCAGAATAGGGAATGAAGAACGTTTGGATAGAGTATATGGAAATTTCATTATTATTTTTATTTTACTTAAGTAAAATGTGGTTTTTATAAATGAAGTGTAAAGATTGACATATTTATATAAGAACTGAGATGAATTAAAAGAGAAAAGAATTTGCATATTTCCAGCGGCGTAAATGGAGGGACAAAGAAAAAGTCTAAATTCAATTTTTTTTACTAAGTTTAAACTCCTAAAAACAAAACCAAACTGATACAAGAGAAATTGCCAAGAATATTATAAGTTATGTATCACTTTGCAAAAATACACACTATCAAAAATATATTAACATTTGGGTTTACAATTGAGTGATTATCGTTTAGGGTTTAGTGTAAAAAAGGTGATATCAAGTTTCTAAATTTTTTATAAATATTTAAATTTTTTAATTAAGTCTATTTTCATCAAAAAAATTAAGATATTTTTAAAAATAGTAATTCATTAATGGTAAATTTGCAAAGTGATATTAAACTTAGGGTAGAAATAAAATTCCCCCTTGATGCAAGACATTTTGTGCACCAATCTTGCTTAAATAGGATCTTTAATAATACATGTGTTTTAAGATAATTTATGCATTAGATTTTCTAAAAATATTAATACACAAATTAAAGTTCAAATTATAAATGCATTATTTTGTGATTAATTAATTCTTACAGTTTTTTAGCCAATCAAAATCCGAAGACAAAAATAACCTTTACGAAGTTGGGAAAATTGCAATTCTACAACAAATTTGATAACACTTTGTAAATTTACCTTTAATGAATGACAATCTTTAAAAATACCTTTAAATTATGATGAAATAAACTAAAATATTTTTTAAAAAATATTTATAAAACATTTAGAAACTCAACCCCACCCTTTCAACACTAAACCTAAAAAAATAATCGCTAAAATGTAAACTCAAATGTTAATATATATCTGAATGAAAGTATTTTTGAAAAATGATATTTAATTTGTGCTATTCTTATCAATTTCTCTATGAAGTTTACAATTTTTTTTTGATCAATTCATTCTTTTTGTTTTTTTCTTTCAGTTCTTTGTTACATTTGATGTAATAAATATTTTTTACGGAATAAATTTAACCTTCAATCAGAAACTAGTAAAAAGTATGTTATTATTTGTCAAACTTTCAATTTTGTACAAAATTAAGAATTTCTTATTATTAGCTAATAAACATGTAAAATGTATATTAAAAAAATCATAGATTATTTTGAAACGAAGTATGTTGTCATTTTGTAAGTATAATAAGAATCTATTAAAAAGCCTTCGCATTTTAATTTAAAAATGACCAAAAATCTACTTAAAATTTACTAATATTATATGTGGATTTAGAGTATCTTCAAAAGAAACTCTATAACTTCAAATATAGAGTTTTTTATTCTCCAAAAATGAACTTCAAAACTTCGAATTTAGAGTTTTGAGGAGTGATATGTAATTAATGTAAGGACCAAAATGCAAATAAAAAGATAAAATTATAAATTTGAAGTTTTGAATAGTTTCACTCCTCAAATTTTTTTTTTTAGGAGTTTTGAGGAGTGAAACTTCATATTCAAAACTTCAATGCAAACTTAATAACAAAAAAAATTAGAAGGTACGTGAATACATATTATTACACAAATTTAAATATTACAATAACACTAATGTTTGATAAATTTTCTCTGAAATCTCTAAAATATTGTCCAAACAAATTTTCTTTAACCAAAATGTAGCATTACGGAAATAAATTTATGGAATAATATGGTATTTTGCTTTTAGTTTAATATTTAATTAAATATTTTTATTTATGATTTTAGATTTTAGTGTAAATTTTTATTAATAAATATTGCTATAATACTTTTACATATATGCTAGTTATTTATAAAAGTTTTATGGGTTTAAATTAATTATGACAAACATAAAGATCATAGAGTAAAATACAAATAAGTTCGAAAATTTGCTTTTGGAAAATAAAATCATTAAACTTCAAATGTAAAAACTTTAAAATAGGGAGTCTTCGAAGATGCTCTTAGTGCTTATGCACATTTGGTACATGCAAAGAACTGGACATTAATTAAGATCACATATTTCTCAAAAAAAAAGCGAGGAACTGCTTGCCAAGGGAGCGTAGGGTGAGTGTTGGGTTTTGTTTACGGGAAGTTGATTGTTGATCGGAGACGGACGTCATCGAACGACGTCATCTTTTTGTAGAGAGCTAGGCTCTCTTTAAAGATAAAGACGTGGAGAGATGAGATCTTGTCGTGTGTACTGTTCTCCACAAATCACAGCTAAAATCCATGACGGAAGAACCGCCATTGGATCAGAAGCTGAGCAGAGTGTTTGTTATGGCTCTCGAGAGAATTAGAGCAGAGGAGTAAAAGTTAAAAGGTGAATGTACGAGCTTGTGATATATTGGCCTTCTTATAGAATATAGAGAGCTAAAAATGAAAAAAAAAAGAGAGACGTTGAGAATGCCGTCAATGTATCTATACGATACGACGTGGACTAGTACAGTTTGATTCTTTGTCTTGCCTTTTCAGCGTGATTAGTTTGCTAACTCAACTCCATCTCTTTACTTTATTTACCGTTCTAACCGCCACTAACTGCTCAAGCGTGTGAATGTGATTCACAGACCTCGCACGCTTTGAAAACTTATTTTATTTTTATCACACAATTTTTATAACATGTGGGCATTTTTGTAAACTTGTAACTATACTGATTAGCGGATATTGAAGTAATTAAGAGTATATTTTTTTAAAAAAAATTATTCTCCATGAAAGTATACATTCCAGTATTACATCCATTGATTTTCCGAGGCGTTAATCACGGCTTGGTTATAAACAACAAGAAGAAAAACTATTGAAGAATTTATAGTCAAAAAGAAGAAAAAACTATTGAAGAATTTATATTTAGTGGTATCCAGTTTTGGTAATATAAACGGTGTGAAATAAAATTACAATATGGTTTAATATTGGTTTATATGGAATGCAGAATAAGTGTAATTTTGAAGAAATAAGTGGTGTAGACTAAAGTTTAATTGGTAAAATTTTTTTTACAATTTTACTAGATATTGAAATTTATAATTTTCATTAGTTCAAATTTGAAAACAAAGTTTTGGTACTAGTTTTGAATCATCGGATTTAGCAGATTTTAACAAAAAAAAATTGACCTAACTTGAATACGATTTTAACACAACCATAACCGTATGGACATGCCGATCAAACTTGCCAGTCTGGTCTAGTTTTAATACATTGATTGAATTTTTATACAACTAATGTTTTATGTATACATTAAGATGTATGAAATATATAAATAAGTGAATATTTGATATAAACGATTAATTGTTTTAGACTCAACATTTGTCTATTTTGACGAAAGTAATAGATTTTCAAATAGGATCCAGAAAAATGTTCAATGATAATAGATTTTTAAAAAATTTAATTATTGATTATAATTTTTAGAAAATTTAAGGGAAAATTACAAATTTACCACAAGTTTGATACCATTTTACAAATTTACCTTTAATGAATGACAATTTTTTTAAATACCGTTAAATTATGATGAAAATAGACTAACTTATTTTTTATAAATATTTATAAAACATTTAGAAATTCAACTCTACCCCTTCAACACTAAACCCAAAATAATAATCACTAAAGTTTAAACCCAAATATTAATATATTTTTGATTGAATGTATTTTTAAAAAGTGATACTTAACTTATGATATTCTTAACAATTTTTCAAAATTTAATTTGATATTTATATAATAATAAACTAGACGGTACTACATTTAAAACAATATGAATTAAGATAGCTTGAGGTCGTTTTGTTGTTATGTCTTGTTGGACCACAACAATGCCTCATTTAAAATATATTATAAACAATATCCTCAGTTATAATATATTTAAAAATATAAACAAAAAGCTCGAAAATTCATATTCAGGAGACCGGGTGATTGTGGTCGAGTGGTAAGCAGACGGGACTGGGACGCCAACACGTTTCAGGTTCGATCCACCTGCTGCGCGAAACTAAGTCACAATTATCCTGGTCACCTTACACGGATATGGGCCCATGCTTTAGGGCCCATTTGAATACCCGGAGAGAGGGTCTATCCGTGGGCTGCACCTCCCCTTGGAGATTAGTCTGGGCCTCTTCATGGGCCTGGGATACCCCCAGGTTAATCAAAAAAAAAAAAAAAAAATTCATATTCAGGAACCAAAAGTCATAACGGAAGTAGTCGGCAAAAAAAGTCATAACGGAAGTAAGAAACTATAGTTGGTCATGATGTCCCAACGCCATATGTCCCGGCCTCGCAGCCAGCAAGAATTGTGCTAGAATGTCTGATGTCTTGCATATTTGCATTGTTTTAATCATTATTCATTGAACTTTTTGACTATTTAGATTAGCATTTAGACATGTTTAGGCTGCATTGCATTGTATTGTATTTGTCTATATAAGGTACTGGAAATTCTTGATAGTGAGTTTGAAGTTATTTGAGGCCAAGAAAGAGAGATTTGGAGAATAAGCAATCTTTTGCCGGTTAAGTGTTGTAGCGACTTCAATGTAGCGACCAAGAGAGGTCGTTAAAAGAAGTTCCGGGAGCTGTAGTGACTACCGTAGCGACCAAGGTTTACACTGTAGGTCACATATTATCAAAAATATATTAATATTTAGATTTACATTTTAGTGATTATTGTTTAGGGTTTAATGTTAAAGGGATGAAATTGAGTTTTTAAATTTTTATAAATATTTTAGAAAATTATTTAAGTTTATTTTTATCAAAAAGTTAAAGTATTTTTGAAAATCGTCATTCATTAAAAGGTAAATTTACAAAATAGTATCAAACTTGTTGTAAATTGCAATTTCCCCTTGAAGTTATGTGTAGAATGATAATGCAAAGACACGCTATGATGCTAACAATTGATCAAGTGAAGAGAACCGTCTGGTCGTATAACAATAAGTATTACCGTCAGAAAAAATAAAAATGATATTCTGTATCAATAAAAGCTGAAACTGAGCCTTGATGATTTCTTGAGTTACTGCCTAAACAATAATAACGTCCTTCATGCTTCTTTCCCAGTAGTTTAATATAGTTTTAATTATCTACTGTAAATTATTATATATACATATATGATGTGTACGGTGTACCATGTGTGTTCATCATGGGAGAGGTTGGATTGGTGATAACTAGTAATTATGAAAACTTTTTTTTTTGTTACACTTCCATTGCTAATAATACCATAAATTCATATAATTGAACTAGGTTTATAAACTCATTCCAGGTATCTACAAAAGATATAGTGCCTGAGAACATGACTGTGCGGTCCAGTTGGTAAACCAACACCTCCACAAACATAACATCCACATTCCAAACAAACCAAATAGCTTTTCTATCAGAAGAAGAAGAAGCAGCATGTTTCCCCTAACCACCTTTTGCTTTAGGTCCTTTCTGATGCGCCCCTAGGATGCTCTTTGGTTGATGGGAATGGATAGATCCTTGCAAGAACGAATCAGAGACTCAAGTTCTTCAAGGTTTGTGGATTGAATGGTGACACAAGAGGGATGGAAGATCTCTTGATACTCCTAGATGAACAAATCGGATATGACACACCAATTTAGACACCCTTAGGTCTCTGGATATTACACACCAGAACTCGACACACTTCTAGAGAGAGAGCCGTCAAGGAGAAAGATAACTCGTTGATTAAAAGATGGATGAGTACAATAGGGTTTAGAGACCCGTTTAAATAAGGAGAAACCAGAGAACATGCTCTCTAGGGTTTCGGAAATAAGCAAAAAGGAAACTATAGTTTAAGTTTAACATAAGCTTTTAAAATGAAATAAAAATGTAAACTTCTTTAGCCTTGGACCGAGATAGGGCCTAAGTGATGTGAAGACAAGTTGTGGCCTCGTTAAAAACCTTCCTCCGGAAAACCTCGTGGGACAAAACCAAAAGCAAGGAAAAGAGCACGCACCCCATGTCTTGCCTAGACACTAACTCAGCTTGATGTAGAGATGGCTTGAATGGTGATCAAGACATCTCGGATCAGACCTTGTCCAAGACTTTCTTGTTGTGGATGTGAAGTGAGTAATCCAACAACATTCTCTTTAAGCTTCTTGACTCTGGAACGAGTCATGGGACCTTCAGGAATGGCTAGAGCATCATCACCAGGCTGCTGGTGCAATGTGGCTTCATGTGGCTCATCTAGACTCTCCTTGTTCTCCTTAGTGATCCGGTCCATGATCACATCACTTTCACCCCTTCCTTGCATTCATGACACTTGATCTGTATCTTCTCCAACACTTTTATCTAAACTAAGACCCTTGTCGAAATGCACCCAAGCTTGTTTCTCCTTAATAGCTCCCTCAGCTATTTCCCCGGTTTCACTAGGATGTTCAGAGAGCTTCTTGGTCAGATTCAGATTCCCCTTAGTTGGAGTTCGAGCTTTCTTCCCCCATGACTTACTCAGGTATTTTAGCTAAGAACATCTCCCGTATATATTTTTATATTTCCTTAGTTGGACGTGTTGAAGCGTTACTAAAATAAAGAAAAAAAAAAGAGGAGAGAGAAAGTTTCTCTCAACTCGTTCTTTCCCCAAATCGTTTTAGGGTTAATTTGCAGAATGACAATAATGGAAGAGATAATAAAGAAAATAACCATAGCAAAATACTGTCAGAACTGATGGGACAATTATGTTCAAGTTTGGACAATCTTCTCTTTTGCCGCGCGTTGATGTGTGACACACGCAATAGGATCCACAACAACACACGCAAAGTGATGATTAATATGGTTTAGTTGTCTATTCTATTTACATAGCTTCTAATAGTATAGTATCTAACGACAATGTTTCTTTTGTAGGTTTTACACATTGGTCGTTTGTACATTTTGAGGAAGTCCGAAACAACATAATAAACTCTAATATTTTCGAGCCATAGAACGCAATACATCTTTGCATTATGCTGAGACGTAGAGCCGTGGGTTTGAGGTTAGTATTTAACCAATTTCAGTGGGTGGATCATGGAGATAGATAGGGTAATGAATGAAGAGATGTTGTTCTTAATTGTAAAGAAGTCTCTAGAACGCCCAAGAAAACTATGCATTTTGTCCCGTGTGGAATATAAGGTAAAATCATCAAACTTCATTTCTAGTATTACTATGTTATACATATTCGATAGTATAGATTAACGATCCATACCCTAAAAACCATAATTGCAATATACCAACTAGTGCCAATGTCCAAAATGCAGCGTATTGCCCAGTGCCAATGTCGCAGATGCAAATAGTGTAAAAAATTTTGGTTTATATTAATAACATAACGACAAATATTAAACATATTATGTTTCAGTTCTATTCTATAAGTCTATAATATAATAAAACATAAAAACAGTAAATGGTTCGGTCTCTTCGATCATAAGGCAGAGGAATGGATGTTGCTATTGATACATGAGGTATAAGTGAAGAAGTAATGGTGGGAGGAGAAAAGATAAGAAAGAACCCAATATAAGCCAAAATATAGTATAATTTCCAAATTTTAGCTGCCTTAATCAACCCAAGCAAAAGAAAAATATCGAACGACAAATATAATATATATTTTGCTACATTTATATTCTATAAGTTTATAATAAAGCATCATAAAAAGTAATAAATTGTTTATATTTTTCAATTATTTTTAGCATCTGATATCAATAAAAGAAAAAATGTATCTGCTAGCAGCAGAACAAAAGATGTTGTTGGTATGACGGAAGAAAAATAGAATGGGACGGAAGAAAAATAGAATGGGAAAAAGTAAATAGACAGCGGATCATGGCAATGACTTAGAAAAAGACGATGATGATGACGGCGATGAAACAATCAATTATGGTAATGTTAATGTTATAAGTAGGAAACAATAATAGAATAGAACACATAAAAAATATTTATTCTTTCTCATGTTTTCATATAACTGGTAGAGAGGAGGACGAAGAAAAACAAAAAAGGAGGAGGAGCAGGGAAGGAGAGGAAGAAGAAGAAGAAAATATACTATAGTATGTTTAGATGTAATTGGTAGGTGCATCCGTTATAACGACATTGGCAGTAGCAGTGGTTGAGACAATATATGGATATCTATGTTGACAAGTAAGGTAAGACAACATTGTCAAATTCGTATAGAAACATGTTTTACTATACAATAACAATATGGTCTAAATACATAGTTTCACGTAGTAATGTTGCATACTATATTTTAAATAGTATGGTAGCCGTCTGCAATAACTCCACATTCTACCGTATACTATACTATAACTTCACCTGGACAAAAATAGTATGGTACGCTATGTACAATTATATTTCATCTTCTTCACGGCGATTCTTCGACTCTCGTTTATACTCTGCACCGCCATAACTCCAACTACCTGGTCAAATCTAGTTAACTAAATAGTGAAATCAATTATCTTTAAAATCACCACTATTGCCATCCTTAATTTAAAGTCATACTCATTTGACATCTTCCCCAGAAAAAAATGATTCACTACATCCTCACAAATATTATCGTTGGTTTTTTGTTTATCTCATAAATTCATTCTTCCTTCTTACGTGTAATTGTGATTCCAAACATCAAATTTCACCCAAGATGTTATTGTCTTCTTTTCTATAAATATGTAATATATCATAGCACATAATTTGATATGGTTAGTTTTTGAATTATCATCTTTTTTATGGTCATATGCTCCCATTTCCATCGTTTTACTCGTCGGACTCAGCCTTCGATCTTTGCTCTGGTGGCCGACGGGGCTTTCTCTAGCCGTCGGTCGCCACCCCCTCTTCCCTTGTCTTCTTCTGCCTCTCCTCCTCAGGTCTTTTTGGCTTCTCCGCCCCTCTTTGCCTCAACGTCTCTAGTTTACCAACGGATAGCGGCCGGATTCGGTGGTTCAAATCAGGTGAAGAGTGTGTGCTCTGCTCCTCCGGAGTGTTGGCGAGGTGGTGGTTTGTCGTTTAGCCTCAGGAAGCTTCATTCCAGAGGTAGATCTGAGTATAGGTTGTGCTGGATCTGGGTCAGCTTTCAGTCTCGAGGGTTCGCCGGCTAGCAGGGCGTCGCTGGCCCTGTCACCCTGGTATGGGCTCTTCTTCTTGTACTCTCCTATCTCCTCTGGTGGTTGCTATTGTAGAACTTCCCATCTAGATCTTTGGATCTGAGATGTATCGACGATTTGAGGCCATCGTCTGGGACTTCTCGCTTTGGGTTCTCGTCTTAGCTAAGCTTGTGGCTTTCAACCATTGTCGCATGTCGTTTGGAGCTTGCTCCTCCGTTCTTCATACTTCCAGAAGGAAGATGGCTCTCGTGCGTCCTGCCGTTTCCTTGTTTCTGAAGCTGAATCCCTTTTGAGTGTTTGTTAGTGTGAGGGGACCGGAGTTGAGAACCTAAACCTCCGCTTGCCTCCGCTAGTATATCTTCGTGCTTCGTTTGCTCGCTTCTCCTGCTCGGTTTTGGGTTTTCAGGTAGTCGACTTCTCATCTTGTGGAGTTCTTGCAGCATCTGGAGTGAACTCCACTGGGTGATGGCCGGACCGGGACCTAGTCAACCCCGCTTCGCCTATCATCCTCTCGGGGTCGCCTTTGGGACAAACTGCGGGTCCTCGGTTTGTTCTCCGGCTGTCATTCTCTGTTGATGTCGCTCTTTGTTATAGGCTCTGGTATGAAGATCAAGCGATATTCAACTGAAAGTATATGGCTTTACACGATTCTCAGTTAGCATAGCTTTAGTCATGTTCTTAGGGTCATGACTGAACCTTATTGTCTTGTAAGGTATTTTTATTTTTTGGGGGGGCTTTGTTTAGACCTCTGTTTTAGTTAGCATCCATTGATGCATTAGGTTTTGTTTCAAATCCTAATTGTATCCTCTGTGTCATTATCATGATAATGAAATTTACATACTTAACAAAAAAAAAATTCTATTATAAAAGTGATTTTGCTCTAATTTATGCATCTATAATAAAATTACTTTATTTCAGAGGAAAACATAGAAGTATATTAATTTATCTTTACATTTAGTGTTGGAAATAGCATTTCTTTATATTTTCTCTTCAAAGTATATAGAAAATTTATAATAGTGACATACAATGGAGGAAAACTACTTTTATAATAAAAATCTTTATTTCAGGAAGAAACTATACAAAATATATATAGAAATGGATTGGAAATAGTCTAAGCAAATAATTATTCATTATTCTATTCACTTTGTAGTATTATTATTCAGATGGAATAAAATTGATAAAAAAAAATAGGGAAGAAGCTCCTATGCAACAAAACAATACTTTTAGCATTCCAAAAGACCAACAAAATATAAGAAAATTGGATTTTTACAAATTTGAAGTTTTTAAATAATTATTCCTGTAATTTTTTTTCTTCGAGTATTTTTACAAATTTGGATTTTTCTTTTATTTTTTGTTTGATCATTGCTGGCTGCATCCATGTACTATTAGTCAATAATAATGTCAATGAAACTGAAACTTAAAATAAGGAAGAACCTCCTATGCAACAAAACAAGTCTCAGCATTCCAAAAGACTAACAAAATGTTTAAAGACTTCACTACTAAACAAACATGCCTTGTTGCAGAAGAAAACTAAAATAAAACAAAAGAGAATGTCTTATGCCACAAGTAACCATATAAAACCCTAACCTCTCTCTAATCTTCAGTTCTGCTGAGCAGCCACCACCACAGGCCCCTCTTAAGCTTTCTTCACCGGAGACGTTTCCATCACAACAACTTCACTAGCTTTCTCCTTAGGAGCCACAACTATCTCACTCTGATTAGGGTTTAGGTTTACACCTGAAGGAGCAAGAGATGGCTCCTCCATTTCAGCATCAGAATGTGGCTCGCTTTCCCCTGAGACACCGCTTGAATCCCCTTCTTCTTCTTCTTCTTCTATTGGAACATCAGCTCCAGCAATCTCCACGTTCTGCTCAGGAAGCCTCTGCTGCAGTGGAACAGCGTTACTTATCAGCTGTCCTGTCCTAAGCTTCTCTCTGTAGTCTTCCATCTCAGTTCGGTACCTCTCTTTGTCCTCCATAGCCTTCCCTTGGTAAACCAATCTCTCTTGTTCATTGAGCTTGTTCCAGAGCTCACCAATCATCCTACTGATCTCCCTATCCTTACCGGGATGCAGAGGTTTCAGTCTGGCGTGCTGCTCGGAGAAAAAGAAGTTATAACCGCTTCTGTTTGGTTTCGGATGAGCAGGATCACGCCTTTTGATCTCTGACTTCTTCCTTCTCCTGCGGCGTTTCGTCACTCCCTCCTGAGGATAAGGACCATTGCTGTTCCAAGTGTTTGGGAAACCACCGTGATGACTCTGTTGTGGAGTCTGATGAGCAGAAACTGTGTTCTCTGGAACAAGCTGATAGAGAACTCCTTTAAGCTGCTTTGATCCCATTGTTACAGTTACAAGGTAACCGTCTTCGAATTTCCCATCTACAACTCCAATCACATTTAAAACTCCTGAAACAATAACTAAACAGTAAGTCATAGTTTCTAAGCCTCGGCATTTTACCCGAACCCAAAAACCCAAACCGGAATCGACCCGAAAAATTGGTTCGGGTACGGTTAATGTCATTTTACCCCATTGAGTTTTGTTGTGGAGGACCCACGGGTCTTGGACCCGACCCGAATCCGAGACCCGATAGGATACCCGAAATACTAGAAAATTCTGGTATTATTAAGTATATATGGATGTTTTTAGTATATTTTTGGTATTAAGAATATTTTTTTAAAGTTTGGGGTTTAGGTTTTTGGTATAGTTTTGGGTTGCATGTAAAATTTTAGATTTTTAAAAATATAGTTCAAGTAATCGAATAAATTTTAGGTATTTTTACGTCTTCGGATCAATTTTAGGTAAAATTTTGGATATTTTGAGAATTTTAAATATTTTCAGTTTTTTTTTGTGTGTTTTCGGGTAAATTTTAGACAGGACCCTGCATGATCCGAACCAAACTCGACTCGGATCCAAACCGAAAAATTTTAATTACCCTATTAGGTCCAACTATCTAAGATCCGAACCGACCCTAACCCAACATGACCCGAACCGAACCGAACCCAAACCGACAAATTCTAATTACCCTATTGAGTCTAAATATCTAAGACCCGAACCCGACAAGACCCGATCCGAAGACCCGTATGCCAAGGCCTATTAGTTTCCTCAAGTTAGACTATTTGTTTAAGAGAGAGACCTCCAGGGTTGATCCTTGGTTGTGGTGTGAAGGTCAAAGATTGAAGCTCTTGTGGAGGTCTTATGGCTCCCACCTGCATAAGCCCTGGTGCACCGGTTGGGGTATGGAGAGTGTCTACAGAAGAAATGGTGTTAAGTAAACTCTTAAGAAGAAGAAAAAAGTGTGTTGTAATGAGTTAAAAACCTGGAGGAATGTGGCTATTGGATCTGAAGAAATAGATTTGCTCATAGTTGTTAAGGAGGGAGAAGTAGTATTTGCGCAGAACATATGATGCGTTAGTTGCTGTTGGAGGAAAGACAAATGTTGCAGTCACTTCTTTCCATCTCCTTTCATGAAGTATCTGCACTAGTCACAAAGATAGAATATGATCCAAGAACAATGTGTTATAAGCCTGGAGTTAGACTATAGTTTGCAATACAATACAATACATACCTTATTGATTCCACCACGAGATGTTACCTCAATGAACAGCTTGTGTAAGTCCAAATCTCTCCCTCCTATAATAGGAACTCTATAATCACATAGGCAACATGAAGAATGGTTAGAACTGAAAGCTAAACGTCACAACTGATTTTTAAGCCTCAAAAATTATTAAGCCTCTAAATTATTAAAAGATAAAAAAAAATTATTAAGGTTCTTAAACAAATGTTTATAGCCTCCAAAATCTTAGGTCCCAGCAAGAATCAAAAGAACCAATGCAAGCAATACACAAGAACACATTTGGTTATAACTACAAACTTAAGTAAGAAAGAGACTTACATGAACTTAGTACCCAACCGAGAGTGTAGCCTTTCCAAAGAACCCATGAAGAGCTTAGGGTCAGCAACAACAGCTTCATATGTTGCTTCAGGTGTAATGCCACTATTGTCCATAGGTAGTGACCCTTGCTTTAGACAAGAGCTTGATGCTGCCATCCCTTTACACACCACAAAAAGGTAAACACTTTAAAGACTATTAACCCTCTTCAACCAACCACTAAAACCTTCTTCAGCATTAACTTTCCTGCTTATTAATGAAACAAAAAGTCAGAGACTTTAAAGCTCTGCATATCTAAAACTCAAAGATACACAAGCAGAGGATATTCTCCACATATATGATGTAATGGTGATAACCAGTATAGATGCAGCAGAAAGAGATTGCAAAACAATAAAGGTTTCTTATATGCAAAACAAAAACTGAATAGACAGATTGCCATTAAATGTAAAAGCAATTACACTTTAAGGTTTCAATGACAATGACACATCTAAGCCCCACCCAATCTCTTTCTCTGTGTCAAAAAGAAGATCTTTGTAAGAACACAAACCGAGACAATCCTTAAGAGACATATAAAGACAACTTAATATCCAACAACAACCTTTAGTTCTCTGTTTTATATTACCACACAAGGACTATATTTTTGTATAGATGCAACAGAGAAAACGATGATAGTATATAAAACAAAGGCCATACGACAGAATGATGATAAAATAATAGTAGAGAGGATTTAAAAATGAATTAAAAAGATCTCACCTTTGTTGACCATTCACCCTTGAATATTCATAAAAAATCAAAGCTTTGGTTTCCTTTTAATGGTGAAACATGCATAGAGAATATAATGATGCGTATGTATGAAGAGGAACCCAGATGAAGCAAATAAACAGATGGGGAGGTTATAAAATAGGTCAGATTTGTATATTTACCAAAGGGTGATGCGAGGATTTGAGCAATGAGAAATAATGCACCATATATAAGGGGGAAGGAAATTAGATTATGAAGATTGGCCACAAAAATCAGTTTTCAAAATTTGTATTTTAATATTTATTTGTGGTAAATATAGGCCAGTGAATTTTATTCAAACCCCAGATTTTATATAAAACAATAATCATGCATATAATTTTGTAGCATTTGTTCGAAGTTGTTATGTTTGAGTGGTGCAGAATCATTGAGCTATAAATTAATCAGAGCGGTTTTATCAATTAAAGTCAAGAAGCAAAAAAGGAAGATATATATACACAATTTTAAAATAGTTATAATTTTGATATAACCTTTTCTAAATTTATAACAGAGACAAAAATTTGAATAATGATGATATTCTTTATTTGTTCTAAATGATGAGACTTAGAATGTAAGGCATATTCAACTTTTCAAAGATACATTCCTAGAATAGTCCAAATAAAAATAGAATATAATTTTTACAATTATTGTCTAAATATAGATAATAATAATTATATGAACTAGTTACATGCATTTAGTTCAGTGGTTAAAAATTTATATTGTATATGTTCATTTTTCCATCAGATATGTTGATTCAGTTTATTTTGCAAAAAAGATTGAGAAATATTAATCCTTACAATAAGAAAAAAAATATCCTATCAGATTTTTAATAGAGTAATTGGCTAAAACTTTATTGATTCTCTGGATTATGAAACTAACCTTTAAATCATATTCAATTTGCTAAGCATGTATTCCTAACAATATTATTGGTCCAGTGAAAAGTATATGACAAAAAATTGACAAAACATTATATGACCCATTGCCTAGTTATAGATAATGTTTATAATTATTTTAAATAAATACATGTATTTGGTTCAGTGATTAATATGTATATCATATTTGTTTATTTCTATGAGATTTTGATGCCATTTTCCAAAACCACTTTGAAAATAATATATAAGACATTTAAGAAAACAGAATATAAATATTTTTCCAGTTTTAACAAAAATAATATATAAAATTATAGTTATATAAATTTGTATGTATATATATTTATATAAGAAAAAGGGAGTGAGATAATGGGATACAAGTGCAGTGACGTACAAAAGAATTTGGATAAAAAATGTACGACCGATATTTTATAGTTCTTTCGTATTATATACTGATAAAATATATTAAATACATGTTCATGTGATTTTCATTTTAGAATGTGGAGATAAATAGATTAGGTGTTTTCTCAAGCCCTTGTAACTGTATAATTTCAAAAAGTGAATTTGATATATATATATATCTTTATTGTATTTATTACTGAGTCATCTTTTTTTATTTAGCAGTGAGTAAAAAAAAATTCATATAACAGCTTTTATATACATACACACATATAATACGTACATATATATATATCAATTTTGTTTATGATGCCACAAATACTTATTTTGGACATTCTAAGTTTGACTTGGCACATTTCATTATTTCGTTTAATAGTGGATCAAATTCAACCTTAAATGATACATATAGCAAACAATGGTAAAACAAAAAACTATTATCTGTTGAAAAATCGATTTATATTTTATTGTTTAGATTTCTCACTTTTGTAAACTTTAGTTTTTCAGTTTCTCTCTATAGTCTATATATAATATCAACTAATAAGATTCACATACAGTTTCTAAAACAAAAGGTGAAGAAAATCGTATGAAAAAGATTTAAGGCCATGATTAACCCGGATCTTTTAAGATAGGGTTTTTAATGTAAAATTTATCTTTTTAATTTTTTATTTTTTTTACATTTTTCGGCTAAGAAACGTCTCTTATGATTCTTATTTAAGAGACGGTTCTTAATTTTTATTAGTTAAAAGCTAAGAAACGTCTCTTAGAAAAGTTAAGAACTCCACTATAAGAGACATGTGTTAATCCTACTCTAATAATACTAATCTACTTTTTAGTTTATCTTATTAGTTGGAACGATATCATGTACATTAAAATATTCAAATCCATAAGATTCACTATCTCAACAATTTACAAAATGTCATACCTGATTTTTGATACATTCAAAACAGAATACAAGAATAACAATCAATATTTTGTGCAAAAACAGCTATTTTGCGAGTAAGAAAAATCAGAAATTGTTGATAATTTTGTGTAAAACAGCTATTTTACCCAAATGGAAAGCATGGATTTTTGTTGGGAAATTGCATCTAATAACCATAAAAAAATAAAAAATTCACCAAATAACCATAGTAAAAGAATGGTTATGATATGTTATATATTATTGAGTGGATGGACGAAAATGACCATGTTTTGTTGGAAGGAAAAGTGTAATGCCTCGTTCTCTCTCAAACTCTCACATCTCTCTCTTTTATTTTCTAAAAAAAATTGTTAATAAAAAGTTTCACCCCACCTCTATCTAATTACTTTTAATCTTTCTAACATAATTTGTATAAACAAATTATTATAGTTATAAAAAATATTTACATTTTTTCACATATGTTAGAACTTGTTTTTTCTAAACGGATATATATTTATAAAAACAGAAAGATGAATCAAAAGTATTTTATATACTATACTATTTTCTGAATTGTATAAATAGAATAGAAAGAGAATTCATGTTAATAATAACAACTGAATATCATTATTATGAATTGTCTATTTTGGAATTTTATGAGGACCAAATTACAAGATTCTAAATCTAATACAAAAATAGTTTTACCCGTATTTTTTTGTCTAATACATATTCATTCGTAACATGTGGTACTTATTATGATATAACTATTCTATTTTATAGAAACAATATAGTACGTAACATAATTTTTCTCTTTTCTCTCATCATCTTCTTTCTCCCCCTCCTTCTTGTTTCTCTTCTCTCGTCCTTGTTTACTCGTCATCTTTCCTCCTTTTTTTGTCTTCTACCTCTTTCTTTTTCCTCCTCTTCTTCTTCCCCTCTCTCCTCTTCCTTTCTCACCCTCCCCGACAATATAAAAATGGTTTTGCCCGTAGTTTTTTAAATACATATTCATTCATAACATATTGTAATTTTATGATATAACTATTCTATTTTATAGAAACAGAATAGTACGTAACATTAATCTTTTCTCTTCGCTCTTCTTCTTTTTCCTCCCCTCCTTACTTCTTTTCTTTCATCCTTGTTTATTCGTCATCTCTCCCCTTTTTATCGTCCTCTACTTCTTCCTTTTTTCTCTTCTCCTTCTTCCCCTCCCTCTCTTCTTCCTTTCTCACCCTCCCGTGCTCACTTATCCTCCCTCCTTGTTTTCCTCCTCCAACTTCGTCCTCTATATCTTCCTCCTTCTCCTCGTGAACTCGCCTCTTTCCTCCTCCACCCTCTTTTTTGTCATCTTCCTTTCCCTTCGACCTCTTACCTCTTCTTTCCTCTTCATGTTTGTTGATATTCTATAATTATAAAATAATTATCTGTTATTATTGTTTTACATACTATACTATTCTATTTTATAGTCATGGTATAGAATTTAAAGTATCCTCTATAAAAAATAACATTCCTTCTTATTAGGTATTATGTTTGTTGTTATCCTATTTGTAACTTTGACATCACCACCAACATTGACCTTCTCCTCTTCCTACGAACAACAACATCCCCTTCTTTTATTCATTATCCAACATGTAACATTTGGCATCACCACCACCATTGATATCTTCCTCATGTACGAACAACAACATACCTTTTCTTAGGTATTATTATTTGTGTTGTTATCCCACTGGCCTCCTTCTCGTTCTTCAAGTTTTGTATGACCAACAATCTCTCTCTCTCTCTCTCTCCCTCCCTCCCTCCCTCCCTCCCTCCCTCCCTCCCTCTCCCTCTCCCTCTCCCTCTCCCTCCCCCTCCCCCTCCCCCTCCCCCTCCCCCTCCCCCTCCCCCTCTCCCTCTCCCTCTCCCTCTCTCTCTCTCTCTCTCTCTCTCTCTCTCTCTCTCTCTCTCTCTCTCTCTCTCTCTCTCTCTCTCTCTCTCTCTCTCTCTCTCTCATTATCCTATTCTTATTTATATCATCTTTCTCCTACGCTTCCGGTGTAGCAGAGTATCATAATATCGATAAATTAAACTTCGTGCTCTCCCAAACCATCCTTAACTAAAATCTCTATCTATCACCAAAGTTATTTATGTTAATAATGTGTACTACCATGTCCATCACATTGGTTGTTTTTTGTATACTCCAATTTGTTTATATTATTCTATCCAACAATGTGTAGTATAGTATTCTATATTACAGTATGTTCAATATTCAACAGTGGTACATCTTCTACAGTATTTCTATCCCACAAACTGCTGAAAACATTTACAAATCTATAATATCACCTTCTATACTATACAAACAAATGTAGAATAGAAACAATATGTGTGAAAAGATGTTACAGCCGCGTGTTAATCACTTTCACTCGCTTGTAAGGAGTGTATTGTCCAATTGTGGACGAACCTGTCACATCCTTCCCCTACTTTTATACATGGTTATTTCACCAATTTTTCTTCTTGTTATAGTCATCTTGCCAATTCACCCATTTTTGTTTGGTGATTTTTTTTTTTGTAAATCCAACTATTTGTGAAAGATTTAAGTAAAAAAAAAAACTATTCTAAAACCAGCTATTTTGTGAGTAAGAAAATAGCAAAAATTGTTGTTTGAGTAGCTGATGCAAGTTTTACACAATTAATATTTTGTGTAAAAACATGGTAGCGTATCTCTGTCCCATCTTCATTTCAGACTCATCTTAGTCATCAACCTCTGATTCGATAATCTGCATTTTATTAATGAAATTACATTTGTACTCTTTTTAAATCCCTTTATTCTTCTTAATCTATGGATTAGAGACATTAAGTTGTATAATATATGTTTCTATTCTCTCGCTACGAATGAGAAACATGTAGGGCATATACCTCGCAAAGCTGGGATTTGTATTACTTGCAATGTCGATGAGATTCATATCGCTTTTGATCATTCATGTCAGTCTTTCTCTTTCTCGCAACCGTACGGATCCACGGTCCACCCATCTCCAAAACGGCAAGTAGTCGCCTAAGTAAATAACACCCAACATCCTAAACAACTTATAAGTTATATGCATAAACTCTTGAGCTTCTTTTGGACCTACTACAGACCCTGGCCCAGATAGGTGTTCCATGCATATTCTTCTCATTATTTTTCAATGTGGGCCCATTGGCGCTAAGGCTACATCCCCACATCAGTATGCCAAGTGGACTGCGGCGAGTGTTTTAGGCCTCGATGAGAAAACATCATACTATCTAAAGAGAATCTCTCGGATGGTATACGGATCATTCGTTGTGATGGCATCGATGTTTCCAAGCCTAACGGGTCGTACTTGTCACAGAGCGTAGCCATATCCCGGTGAGGTAAAGGGCCCAATTAGAGAAGGTTACCCAAAATAGGCCATAAAAGAACATTTAAGAGAGAAATCAAGTTTCGGATATACCCGATCGGGTTCTGGTATCCACACTTGTTCAATACAAAACCCGATTTACTACTTCTACTTCGGTTCGGATTCGGGTATTTCAAGGCGGGTTCGGGTATCAGACAAAATGATTATATCTATTTGGAAATTATTCAACATTCTCAAAGATTTTGATCTAAACTAATACTCTCTATGTGTCAATAAAACGTATATTTTAAAATTTTCACACTTATTAAAAAAACATATAAAATTTTAGTTACCAATACATTATTTTTCGTTGTTAATTATTTCTCATAATTTTCACCAATAAACTTGTTATAAACACTTTAAAGTTAACAATTTACATTAATTAATGTATTGAAAATGTAAAAAAAATATTTTTTTGAAAATATTTTTTTGAAAGTAATTTTTTTTTGTAAAACATGCTTCTTTTCAAAAGAGAGGAAGTATTAAACACTTATATAGGAAGGGAATATCACACACATGTACATGAAGACAACATAATTTTAGAAGCAAAGTGAAAGTTATAAACCCTAACTTCTTGTAAAGATCAGTTAGTGATCAAACAAAACAAAAGACGTTTTCTCAAGACTCTAAAAGGGAAACAAGTATCCAACAGGCCAACGTAAGAGCAAACCAGCACCAAAGAGACTAAACCCTAATGCAAAAGCGATCATATATCTCCTAATCTCACCCATCTTCTTACCTCTTTGCTTCAGATTCATTCCTTCGACCTCCCTCTTCATATGCAGATAGAGAGCTTCCATCTCAAGAAGCTTTATCCATACCTTGTAAGCTAAAATCTTTAGCCGCTTTCTCTGCTTCTCTTGCTCTGGTTTGAGAATGCCTTACTACTGCTGTAACTCAAAGATCTCTCAAACCCATCGCTCCAAGCACCTTGTTTCCACGGTGATTTAACTGCTGTCTGAAGATCACATTTTCTGAATATGATGATGATCAACTGATCTAGTGGACACAAAGAGAGCTAATTGATCTTAATCCGTGGTGCTTCTCCACCACGGAGTTGTAGCTACATCTTTTTTGCTAATAAAGCTATAGCCTTCTTCTAATTTACCATTAAGATGTGTATATTAGAAGAAGATCATCAGACAAACGGAGTAAATATACCATTTTAATTTAATTCGAAGATTCCATTGAATAAATGGGCATTTGCAACAACTAGAACCATAAGAGCTAGTGTCCACTTCCCTTGACCTATCTTCATATGCACCAAACTCTTCCTGAGAGAGCACATATCAACTCAATCAATCAGAAGATTCACCTATACAATTTTTATAGCTCAAATCAAAACAGTTTTGGATCATCTCCACTACTTAAATTACTAATTTAAACACAAAAGATCTTAAAAGAAATTAGCAATCGCTAAAATGGATATAGGTTTTCATAAGGCCTAAAGTGCAGTGGGCTCTTTATAATTTCATATCCTTTATAAAAAAGGTGATATAAGCTCTTTATAATTTAATATCCTTTATAAGAAAGGTGATACAATTTCTATTTAGATATTAGTATTGTCCGAGTATTTTTACTTACAAATAAAACCAAATATGATATGCATAGTTAACTTTAATTTTTCAGAAGGAGATATGCATATACAATATTAATACAATTATCATTTTATTAACCATAAATTATTAGCATGTTGTGAAAATTTCAACCCCAACCTTTCATCAGTTATTCCCAAGTGTTATAGATTCCATGATAATAATACTAATAAGATCTTCGTTTGAATAAATATATATAGAGACTATTTGCTTCCTTATCAGTAATTATTTTGGAAACTACGTATGTAGATTAGGCATACATCACATGCATCACTAATTTTTTTCTTTTGTTGGTTTAATTCAGTTTTCAAACTTTTTTTAACATGTATTTCTTCTTATGTAATCTGTATTTCAAACAACCATATTTAATATTTTTACTAGTTTAACAAAATTAGTTAATTAGTATATGTCATATAAGTTCTTAATCATTAGATTAATATTCTGTTTTAACAAAAAATAAATCAAAAGATAATTTTCAGGTCCTTGACAAACAATATGAAAAACTTAAAATAACAATAACAATTTAACTGTGTAGATTTTTTTGCAATTTGAAAGTTGACATAACATAGACAAATCAAACAAACAAAAAGGCCAAGAAACATAAAAATAAATTTCAAAGTCAAATCAAACAAAATAAAAACCTAAATACTTCATGTAAAAGGAACCGACATTTAGCATTTTTGTTCCTCTTCAGCCTCCTCCTCCATCGCGGATTTCTCCATCGGGGCTTCGTCTTTCTCAATCAGTCTTTCTCGATCATCTAATTTCTCCTTCATACTCTTCTTTCTCCTTCTCCTTCTTGGCCCATTCTTCATATTTTTTTGAAGAACCTCTAGAACACTGAGATACTCTCTTAATTTGATCTCTTAACCCTCCCCAACGTACAAAAATAAAGAGTTAAAAATCTTGTTTTTCAAACTATAATTTCATAATGATTTTGCTCAAAAAAGAAATTTTATAATGATTATTACCAAAGATCTTTTTAAGCATTCTCTTCAACACATGACCAAGATTGCTCTCATCCTTCCACCCAAAATCAACAATGATTCTCCACATTTTTTTTCTTTTTTTTTTCTTTTTTGCTTGTTTGTTCTATGTGTGTGTGTGCGTAAGCCTTTATATAGAGTAGACATTGCGTGGAGAGGATGATAACAGTTGAGACCCTCTCATACAACGGTTCTGGAATAATCCTAGACATGAGCACGTGCTATGTTGGCCAAGGGCCTGTGCTGACATGGATGTTGCATGTACATGAAAATGTGATAGACCATCTACAGTGACTGATAATCGATTATGGTTTAGCTAATGGTTTGGCTGTCTTTTTGAAATTTGTAATAGAGACTTGTTGATTGCTATGATCTTAAGAAGCTAACTCTTTGATTTGTAGGGCTTGAGAGAAAATCAACAAGTGATGGACTCTGAATCTCTGTTTGGAAATAGCGTTGCTCGGTCGCTTGATTGTTTACACTAAAACCACATTTCGCAAGAAAGTTTCAATTTCCCTAAGAGTAGTAATATATCAGATCAGGACTAATGGTAATAAATATGATTTATAATCATTATGTTTACTTTATGCAGAAACTTAAGGACTTCTTGTTATGGATCAAGGAAGATCTTGGACCCTTTGGTCCCCAAAGTTTCAAGATGTTTCCTTTGCAATTCAAAGATCTTACCTTTTAAGGAATGAAAGTAGCTTTCTCTCAGTTAGTTGACAATTCATTTTTATTCATACAAGCTATACCTGGGACCAACATTACGGCAAAGTATCTTAAGTTTTTGGCTATGTTTAATTATTAAATGCTAATAACATATTGATACTACTCTTTCTTTCTGTAGAGATAGTTTTGCTGCTACGCATTGTCCCCATTCTGCATTTCAATATGTTGAATTACCTCTTATCCGTTCGATTAGGAAAATACATGCTGGCCACTTGGTTGGGAATGATGGTACTGGCATTTTTGTAATACGCTCTTGCATGTTCGCAATTTACACGTTGATAGTTGTGGAAGGAATAGGATAGCCTAGTGAGTTGATCTTTGTTTCGATCTCCCATTTATTTTTTGACCCCCCAAAACCATGAAAATTTAAAATGCGATAGATAGGAATTGAACTGCGCACCTTATTTACTTCTTATAAGTACATAACCAACATAACAATTTAATTATTTCTGTTCAAAATTGGACTCTAATAATAATATAATTTTTAAGGCCCCAAGTATATGCTTGATTAGCTTGTACTGAGGCACGGTCCCGTGGGCATGCATTGTATGTACACAATTCATGGATAACATGCTTGTGAAAGTGTTGATTGCTTATATCATATCCATAATCATGACTAATCTTCTTAAATGTTTTTAATGTAACAGCCCAATAGCCCATTACGTTTTCGCTGATGTATGTTGAACTACACTGAAAGATCTGTCTGATATTAGACATGGATGGCATGAGGTGTCAGTATTTCATTGGGTAAGATTTTGTTCATTTACTTCCACTTTGGTTGCTTGAATTGTTATGACCGTAGATCATCTTGATTGAAGTTACTTCTGTGTTTATGCTGTAACGTAAAATTTTATCAACTAAAAAAAAAAGATAATGAAACAACATAACATTCTATATTCAACATGTTGCTTTCCAGAATATAAATTTCATCAAAAAGAAATTTCAAATTTTATTTTTTTACATTAATTATCATTATTTTACAGAATATAAATTATCAAAAACATAGTTTTATATTCAACTTGTTGCCATACTTTCCATATCCGTTATACTACATGAAAAACATTTTTAAATTTCGTAATGATCGGGTTATCCATCCGAAGAAAAACAGCATAGTCTCTGTCAGTCAAACATCATATGTGGGCCTATGGGCCTACTAGTGTCAGATGTATAAGCCCATAGAAGTACCCATCGATTTCGATTGGTTTTATTCAGGCAAAAAAGGGTGAAACACAGTGTTGTAAACAATGGTGTCGTCGAAGAAACCGAACCAGGAGAAGAAGCCGAGTAGCGATGGCGTCAACAAAGCTGGTGCTCGTAATTCACACGCAGCTCCGGTTCCAAAACCAAGAAGAAAGAGGAGACCAACGAACAGGCCATTGCGAAGGAGGAGCGGGAGGTTCACGAGATCTCTGATTTATTGTATTGACTATTAATATAAATATATTAAAATTATTTTTATAATTATTTATGTAGTATCATATGTATTTATATGTATATTATCAACTTATATAATGTAATCTATGATATTTAATTAATTTCTATAAATAAATTATGTTAATTCATTTATATTTAAGATGTTTAATTGTTTGTTTGAAAACATATAATAAATTAGGTAATTTTAAAATTAATTTTCTCTTAAAACTTTAATTAATTAAATAAAAGATATAATCAAATTATAACAATTAATTAGAAAGTTCTCTTCTATGAGCAACACGTCAACGGAATTAACTTAAGTAATTGCTCGATTAATATATATATATATATATATATATATATATATCCCCTATATATTAAAGGAAAAACATTTTTAAAACTTTCTTTAATGCTTATTCACAAGTTATGTGACGTGTCTTCACGAAAAACTTCTATTTTGAAAAACGCTGATGTGTCGAGTAGGGAACGTTTTTCATAAAAAAATTAACTTTAATGAAAGCTTCTATTTTCCTTTTAAATAATTCTCTACGTTAACATTTATTGCATTCACACATTAATTTTACTAACTCTACCGCATACAATTTAATGTGTTCACACATTGGATTTTTTAATCAAATCATTTTTAGTTTTTGTATTTTTATCTTTTGTATTAGTGAATTGAAGTTCTCTCCGTGTAACTACTGAATAATATGAATGTTGAAAGAAAAAAGTTAGAAAATCATTAAGATTCACATCAACTAAAATGTTTGATATAAAAATGGTTTTAGAAATTGAAAGTTTTGTAGCTTGCCAAACTTTGCTATGGTTGAGGTTCCTCTAAAGAAATTGAGGTGGAAAAAACACACACAAATTCATATCTTTAGTTTATTCAAGTTTTGTTTTATTTTCAGATTTTTCGTATCAAATCAAGAATTAGAAACAAAATCATTTTGGTAGAAAAGAATCAGAAAACATAAAAGTTTTAAAGAATAAAAAATCGTAAAATCAATTGAAAAATATAATTCATGTGCCGAATGAACATATCACATATTTTCGACGCAACCCTAATCCCTTTCACTCAATTATATCGTATTTTATTATATTTACCAAGAATTTTTATAAGAAAGTACATGTTATTGGTTATATACTAAGTCAGTTTTGCAACATGCCCATCAATATTGACATGACGTCCAACCATGTATATTTATATTCTTAAAGTATGATCTAATAATCATTTATGTAAAATAAACCCAATTTTTTTGTAATACACTTATTTTATTTTGCTTTATATTAGTAAAAGAAAAGTTGGGGTTAAATATATAGATCCTAAGAACCGAACCGAACTTGATTTGAAAGTAATACTAAACATAAACTAAAATTTATTAAAGACTGAGATAAATCTAAAATTTTATATTTGGTTACAAGATCCGAATTCAATTCAACCTTATATATTTTGGATACCGAAAATATCTAAATCACAATTATAAACTTAAATATATTTATTATTTTAAATCTTATATTTATTAGATATTCAAACATATGAAAATATCTAAATATAATTAAAATACTCACAAGTAAATATTTATAATAAAACATGTTCAAAATACTTAAAATATCTATATGTTCTCCATTTAAATATTCAAACTGAACTAATTTTTATGCAAATTTAAGTATTTACTTTTACATTATTCAAATTTATATGTTTTATGTTGTTTTTATTTTTGATTTTGAGGACGTAAGTATATTTAGATTTTTGTTGAAAATTACATAATTAAAATGGGTATCCTAACTTAAACTGAATCAGCAATAATTTGAATCAATTCTAAACCAAATTCAAACTGAAATTTGTAAATATCTGAATTAGATTTAAATATCTAATTCTAAAAACACGAAGTCCGAATAGACCAACGAAATCCGAACAGATATCTGAATGTCCATCCATAGGAAAAGTTATAGGACAATTACCTGAGTACAACGTAAAATAAATAATCTAATCAAATTTTTAACTCCGCGCACGGTGCGGGTTACTACCTAGTATATGTTTATAAGGTAAGAGCAAGACAATAAATAAATGTAAAAAGTTGTAAGAGAATGGAAATAAGTTCAGATACATAGTCTCTGTTTGTCTTTTAATAATCTCTGAAGTTGCCACGCCATGAAACAAGTAGTGGTAGCCTTCTAGTAAGGGCTAACTTGGGGCAATGCTTAAAGTTAATCAATATAGCTTTGTCCAGACGAAGATGTGACAATGATTTAAGCCTCATTTGGAAATTCAGAACAGGACTAGTCGTCGATGTTATCTCCTTTGGAAAATTAGTTGGGCCTCAACCCAGATACTCTCCAGTTCAAACACAAAAAAGTTGCTACGCCATGCTTATCTTGCTCAAAAGTCTCCAGCCAACCAACTACTCTTATTTAATTCTTACATACTGAAATATCCTTATGCATTTACTAAAAACACAGATTCAAGAAGAAAAAGAAACGTGAGAGTTCAAGGAACGAATCAATAGTTGATTTTTGTTCCCGGGTGGTGATTAAGACCATGATTAACGTTGTTTCTTAACTGGGTTTTTAAACATAATAATTGATTTAATTTAATCAAAACTAAATAAAAAAACAATTACCGATCCTTAAGCTGGGTTTTTGGAAACCATTTTTAGGTGGGTTTTTCGAACATGTATTAGCAAACAAAGCCGTTTTTTTTTCTCTTTTCTTTTTTGTTGGTTCTTTTTTTATCTCGAGTTTTCGGTCATTCGGCGATCGAAACCCACAATGTCTTTTCTTGTCTTCTCCGTCAAAAGAACGTTCGAAATCCACCACAGACGACGATTCTCTCGATCCTTACGGTGTTTCCTCCGCCTTCTCTCGTCATTTCCGTTAAAAGAACGATCGAAAACCCACCACGGAAGACAATTCTCTCGGTTCTCACGGCATTTCCTTCATCTACTCTCTTTTTCTTCGTCAGAAGAGCGATCGAAGACCTACCACAAACAACGACTCTTTCGGTCCTCACCACGGAAAACGACCCCTAATTAACAAACTATCATTGAAACACAAAAATTAGGTGACTTTTAACTATAATTTTTAGCTAAAATTTAATATTTAATTAATCATTATAAACTTAATGGGGTTTTTTTAGGTTATTCATGCTCTAACTCCGCTTGCGGGAGAAGCGATGCCACGTTTAGAGATTATTCTTGTTTCGGTGGAAAACAAAGAAAGACCATCTCTTTTGAAGTCTGTGCGCCACAAACGATATATAGAGCCGTGAGACAGTCTACAAACTAGAAACGTAAAGTGGAGTCATTAGAGGACGACCTTTCTCTTAGAAACAAAATTCTTGTCTTGCTCTTTTTTTTTTTTATAACCCAACGAAACACAACCAACTAATTTTTGGAAGACTGTCCACTAATTCCGAATAGACCTGATTGTTTGTAGTGGGAATTTGACATTTATGTTACATGATCACACGAACAGATATATATATATGAGATGGTAGATTTTGAACTGTGGTGTTTAATATTTTTCCAAACCTGCCGTACCATTCAACTATAACATGGTTATCTTGTTTCAACTTTTTAATTAATAAAAAATTATATTGTGTTTTCTATTTAGTTTTAGTTATAGAAAATAAAATTTGCATTTAAAATATTACACACTTTAATTAAGAGAACATCAATTTAGGTTTAAATATAAAACAAATAGTAGAAGTAATTTACAACTTCACATAAAAAATTAAAAATGTTTCAAAAGCAAAGAATTTGCACTAATTTTTCTTTTAAATTTTATTAAAGTTCAAAATAAGTATTGCGTACTATATTAGAGAAATAAAATTAGCATATAACAAAGAGAAATTGCAATTCTACCACAAGTTTGATACCACTTTGCAAATTTAACTTTAATGAATAACAATTTGCAAAAATACTTTAACTTTTTGATGAAAATAGACTTAATTAATTCTTTTAAATACTTATAAAATTTTTAAAAATCAACCTCACCACTTTAACACTAAACCCTAAATAATAATCACTAAATATAAATCCAAATGTTAATAATATTTTTGATAATGCGTATTTTGTAAAGTATTAATTAATTTATGCTATGTGTGATAATTTCTCATATAACAATCACCAAATTTAGGGATGGATTACATAATAGTTTTTTTCTTAAAGATTTATAGGGTAAAGAGACGACTTACAAACAATAATAAAATAAAATAAAAGATCATAAAAGTGTAGACTCTGTTTGTTTTCTTTTAGTAATCCTGTGAAGTTGCCATGCTTCTGCAGCGGTGCCAACCAACTGGTCTTTTCTTTTTCCTTTTAATCACAATATCGTCACGCTCCTCTCCTCCTTTCCTATCTTACTTGCTTCATCATCTCTCACGCCAACACCACTAACGTCTTTCTTCCTCTCTCTCTCTCTCAGCTATGACGTCAACGTCTCTGGGACCTTCGATTCTCGTTTCAAGATTCTTCTCCTCTCCTCGGGAGTTTCAAGATTCTGTTAACTACAAGTCTTTTAGCCGCCGTACTCATGTTTCTTCACGCCTGAGATTTCGTGTTCACTGCGAGTCCACGGCAAGTTCCCTTTCTTGTTTTTTCTTCTTCTGACTGATTCCTCTGTTAAATTTTTCAATATTATCTTGCTGAGGGTTGACTCTGTGTACGTTTCTTATAGGTTCAGGAGAAGGAACTAGGGCGTTGTTCACAGTTCTTGGAACGCTTAACAGTACCAGAGGGTGATACTGCTGCTGCTTCTTTGAGATGTAATGAATGGAAGGCTGTTCCTGATATATGGAGATCATCTGCAGACAAGTATGGTGACAGAGTTGCTGTGGTTGATCCCTATCATGACCCTCCTTCCACTTTCACCTACAGACAGGTAACTTTTCTTGTTTAGACATTCTGAAACAGAGGTTTTCAGTTGATGAATATTAACCATATTTGGATGTAATGAAGCAGACTAGATTGATACTATGAGTACAGTCAAGCATGTTCTTTGGTGTTTGTTTTTTTTCATTTCAATCATCTTAAAAACTGCAGTTGGAACAAGAAATACTGGACTTTGTTGAAGGCTTGCGAGCCGTTGGAGTGAAAGCAGATGAGAAGATTGCACTCTTCGCTGATAACTCCTGTCGTTGGCTTGTTGCTGATCAAGGTAAGTGGTTAAGTACATAACTTGCTTAATACTTGAGCCTTAACCGTTACTGAATGATGCCACTAAACTTTGCAATACTGACCTTTCTCATTACTTACCTAACACGTCATTTCCACAAGACAACCAATGATCTGTGGAGATGCGTATTGTAATCTTTACTACTTTATGCCAGGGATAATGGGGACAGGAGCTGTCAATGTTGTCAGAGGATCAAGATCCTCTGTTGATGAGTTACTGCAGATATACTGTCATTCCGAGAGGTACTCCAGCTCCTTTATTTCTAAATATTGAGTTTTCTGGGCTCCCCCAGCATCTGGTAACCGTGGCGTACTCCAGTCGATAATATAGGCTGCTACGGCCCCTCGTCGCTAGTCTGTACCCACCTTGGTGGGAGTCAGGATACACTGGTATTCAAAAAAAATATATATTGAGTTTTGATAACTTATAGTGCTTTTGTCTTGCAGTGTAGGACTTGTTGTGGATAACCCTGAGTTTTTCAACCGCCTTTCTGATACATTTTCTCACAAGGCATCTCTAAGATTTGTGATTCTTCTATGGGGGGGACAAATCATCCTTGGTTACATCAACTAGGCAGACACCAATCTATAGTTACAACGATATCAAAAACTTAGGACAGGAGAGACGTGCAAAACTTGCAGGATCTAGTGATGCTGGTAAGTATGAATATGAATTCATCGGTCCAGATGATACAGCCACTATTATGTATACCAGTGGAACTACTGGTAATCCAAAAGGTGTTATGCTTACACATCAGAATCTGTTACATCAGGTTCAAACCTATCTTTATGTCACATCATTTACACAATACTGAGTTTCTTATTAGGTTCTTGAAAAAAAAAACTTTGTTTCTTGGATTTACTTGACAGATAAGAAACTTATCTGAATTTGTACCTGCCAAAGCTGGGGAAAGGTTTTTAAGTATGCTGCCATCATGGCATGCTTATGAACGGGCTTGTGAATACTTCATTTTTACATGTGGAGTTGAGCAAAAGTATACGTCTATACGGTTCTTAAAGGTAAGTCTCCCTATGCTAATATGTAACTTTATGCATATTTCTTTTATGATTTTTTCTTTTATGTTTGGTATAGGATGATCTCAAGCGGTATCAACCACACTATCTTATCTCAGTTCCTTTGGTATATGAGACACTCTACAGGTATATACTACTTTACAAGTAAGAATGTTTCATAATATTCAATTGCTAAGCTGAACAGATTTTGATGTTTCCTGAGAATTGCAGCGGGATTCAAAAGCAAATCTCTACAAGCTCCCCTGTTCGTAAGTTTTTGGCGCTTACACTGATCAGAGTCAGCCTAGCATATACGGAGATGAGAAGAATCTATGAGGTTGGTAACCTCTTTTAGTATTTCTTGTTCCTATTTGTTATGTTTGATAACTTATTGGCTATGGTGTTTTCAGGGTCTTTGTTTGACAAAGAACCAAAAGCCTCCAGTGTATATTGTTGCTTTGGTGGATTGTTTGTGGGCGAGGGTAGTTGCTTTTGTCCTATGGCCATTGCATATGTTGGCTGAAAAGCTTGTGCACCAAAAAATCCGCTCGTCTATTGGAATAACAAAGGTAGTATTACAACATTTCTACTTCATTTTCTCTTTGTAGACTACAAGAAAGATTGTAAAACTGACTTTTTTTTTGTTTTCTCCAGGCTGGTGTTAGTGGAGGTGGGAGTTTACCTATGCATATTGACAAGTTTTTTGAGGTTAGACAGTCAATATTGTTGGTTGAAGTTAGAGATAAACGTTTAACTTCAGCAATGCAAAAAAGAGTTTGTTCTTTTGGTGCAGGCCATTGGTGTGAATGTACAAAATGGATATGGTTTGACAGAAACCTCACCTGTTGTCTCTGCCCGGAGGCTTAGCTGTAATGTATGTTTAGAAGCTCTCACCTTTCTTTATGAGATCATTGGACAATAAGCTCCCATCTAGTAAAGTAGTGTTCAGAGGACATTACAAATTCTCCTATCTATTATTATATGTTCTGTTTATTTATATATCACTCATCAACTAGTTAATATTGTGTTTTCTTATATGAAGGTTCTTGGCTCAGTTGGGCATCCTATTAAAGATACAAAATTCAAAATAGTAGATCAAGAGACTGGTACTGTTCTTCCACCTGGTTCAAAAGGCATTGTCAAAGTCAGAGGCCCACCGGTTATGAAAGGTTACTATAAGGTGAACACACACTAGCTACTTTCTCCTGATTTTACTACAAAGTTGTAAAAGTATTTTGGATGAGTGTTTTTGGTTTGGTGATTAGATCATATTTAACTCATTTTTCTGTTGTTTTTTTTTCTCAGAATCCAGTGGCCACCAAGCAAGTTATAGATGAAGATGGATGGTTTGATACTGGAGACATGGGTTGGATTGCGCCTCATCATTCAACAGGGAGGAGTCGTAGCTGTGGAGGTGTCATTGTTCTTGAGGGCCGTGCCAAGGACACCATTGTACTCTCCACAGGTATATAATGTGTTAGCATTAATTTTAAGCACTGCATGTTTTAACAGCAAGGTTAAAAATGAGTCCAAGTGAACTGAAACCGCCTTGGTGCAAAACTACTGGTAAAAACGTCTGATACATAGCAATGAGATCACCGTAGGTGAAAATGTGGAGCCACTGGAGATTGAAGAAGCAGCCATGAGGAGCAGTTTGATTCAACAAATAGTGGTTATTGGACAGGTACTTGTTAGAGACTTTGAGTTAGAAACAACTGTATGAGATGTTTCACTTATTTGATTGCTTCTCAGGATCAACGTCGCCTTGGAGCTATTATTATCCCAAACAAAGAAGCAGTAGAAGGAGTAGCCAAAAACAAAACTTCACCAGTAGATCCTGAAGTCAACGAACTAAGCAAGGAGATACTAACTAGTATGGTCTACGAGGAACTAAGGAAATGGTAACGGTTCAACCCTGATGAATAGTTTTTCTAAAGAACATAACACAATGTATATCTAGCTTGCTAAGTTAAAGGGACAAAGAGAGGATTCATATTTTTGTTTTTTGTATGTATAAATCGTTATGTAGGACATCAGAATGTTCATTCCAAGTAGGTCCAGTTCTCATCGTTGAGGAGCCCTTCACGGTACAATCCTTACCACTCCTTTTGTTAGTTTTTCATTGATGTCCCCCTTCATTTGCGATTGAAAGTGAATGTTCTATGAATATCATTGCAGATAGACAACGGTTTCATGACACCGACAATGAAGATAAGACGGGACAAGGTGGTTGATCGATATAAGGATGAGATAGATAGACTCTACAAGTAGACTAGACATTTTAGCATCCTATTTTTTTTTCCAAGGTTTAGCAAAACTCTGGACCGGCTCTTAGCTGTTGATATGAAACTCCTGGTATAGTAAAAGTGACTAAACCCACATCAGTTAATTGTACCATGTTCATTATATCATATTATCTCTAATAGATCACATATCCCTACTCAATTTTATGAATTCCAGCTGAGTTATGGCGTTAGTTTGTATGTTAGTTGTGTGTTGTCTTTATATGAGGCAATATACATAGTTCACTTATTAAGCCATGCGTCTTCTAGATCGGAAACTGCCTAGTCCTCTCCTCTCTGGTGGGCAGTGCTGCGCCTAGAGTATTCAGGGCCTAAGACAAAAAATAATTCATTTTTATTTTAAATAATAACACAAATAGTAATATTAGATTAATAATAATTTTAATATAAAAAGGTAGATAAAAATAATTTCTTTTAGTTAGTTTGGATTTTAAAATTATTATATGAAAGAAAAACTATACAAACTTCTAATGGCAAGTGTTATATTTGTGTAGTAAGAAAATTTACATATATGTATATAAATTTTATACAGAAAAAAAGTTTTCAACATTAAAAAGATGGTTGGCGTCCAAAATAAAATAAAAATAGAAATGAATGTTTGAATTGAATTATTAAAAAAAATACATTGTTTATACTAGCATTTTACTTATGAATATCTGTAAATTTGAGGCCCCAAAATTTATAAATATGAGAAGTGTCTAAGGCCAATGCCAAACTTATACCTTAGGCCCGGTTCTGCTGGTGGATAAAGGACTTGTCATAAAACCGGTAAAAAGAACAACAATGCTAAAAACAAAAACTAATTTATCTTGAGATGATATAAAACAGAAAAGTGAAAACAAAAAACAAGCCTCTCAAAACTAAGAACAACCCCTTATTCATATACCAATATTTAGTCAACCTCAGTTTCCACAAACCAGACCGGACCCAAACCAACTCAAATGGCCTAATCATATAACCATACGAAGAACCAAAGATTAGTCCTTTGTTCTTCTCAGTACCTGTAATGACCAGGCTTGTAGGGACCTTCAATGGGTATGATGACGTAGTCAGATTGGTCCTTGGTGAGATTGGTGAGTCTAGCACCGAGCTTGGTCACTTATTTTTATGTTTTCATCTGATCATCAGTTTTGAAAAAATACATACAAAACTTGTCGCTCTGTTTACGTTTTAAGTCACTCATTCATTTGTGTTATCTTTTTCATTTGTTTGTTTTGTTTTTAGCCAACATATTATCAGCATTTATACTCTGACAATAGTGAACTACTGAGGTAGTATTTTATCATGAGTTTAATTGGTACATATTTTAAATTCATAAACACATGAGATGGGTTTGAAAAATGACTGTAGATATTAGCTATGTATCGATAACATACTTTGTGGTCCATGTGAAGTTCGAGTTAGTGACTACCCTATGCAAAATAGTTTGGAGAAAATTTTAGACATGAATTAAAACCTCTAAAACACATCTTGTATTCTATTATTTGGCCAACCGGAGAGTGTGATTTAAGCGAATTAACATTTTGCAGATGGATAACCAACTAAGCGAATGAGTTGTCTTATAATTGGCTGAAATAAATTTATATTTAGAAAGTTGGAAACATGTGTTTATATTGCTTTTATTCAAGGCTAGGGCAATAGACATATATGCGTTGTGAACAAGGTGTGTATTTTGTGTAGAGGTGCAAGGGCCACGCACTAGGAATCTCCATAATCTGCATTACAAAATAACTTTTGACATTTTCTGATTCAGTGAGAATAATCATCAATCTCAACTACCACAGTCACAAAAGTTTCTTTTAAACGTGATTAGACTCCACACTGACTATTTACTTATTTAAAGATTTTTGTAGTTGAAATGTCAAATTGTTGGCTGCTTAGTGTAATACTTTTCTATTGTTTCACGAGTTTGAAACTAAGATTTTTTTCCAAAAATTTTAGTTACCATGTGTAAAAATTACTTCTAATCGAAATAAATTGATTATTACACAGTATTTCAAAACAAACCAAATTACTTTAACTGGTCTTTAATGCATTTACTAAATGCTATTAGCTCAACTAGAAAACACTAAAAGCAAAATTATAATCACATGATCAAATTACATTTCGGACACAAAACTAATAGTATATGTTATGATTTCGGCTGAGAAAATTATTGGACAGCTTTAATATATCCTAATATTCAAAAAAAAAACTATTCAAATTTTAAACTTTGGTTTTTACTTTTTACCAACTGAAAAATCACTTGAATAACTATCTACATGTAGATAAAGTGACGGATATAAAATTGATCTTCTACATTTCGAGAAATCACTACCTCATTGTGTTATGGTCACATGTTTCGTATCACCACTCACCAGAAGAAACATGAACAACAACAAAAACACTTTCAAGAATCAAATGGCTTACAAAAGTTTCCTATCTTTCGGAAAATGAACACTGTAAATATCATCCAGATCTCAGGATTTGGAAGCACTCGCACGAATCCAGAGTCGATAGCAAAACATAAAGACTTCTAAGTTCAAATGAGTTTACCTGCTCGGAATCCTATCATGTTGATCCATTTATTCTCAAGAACTTACTTTGCTCTAGGATGCTTAGTCACTTTTCTTGTAAACGCAAACTCTCCAAACTTATGCCCAACTTTCCCCTCTGTGATCTTACAACGCACATGAGTTTTGCCATTGTATATCCTCACAGATGAATCAACATACTCTGGCAGAATAGTCGATCTCCTCGACCATATCTTCCTGTTCAGAGCTGCGTTTTTCTTCTTCATCAAGAACGCGTCGACGAAAGGATCTTTCCATACAGATCGGCTCACCATCTTATTGCCTTTCTTCTCATCTTCTACACCCTCTTCCAAAGACAGTGGCAAGCTTGGCCATTCTTTTGCAACATCCACACGGATGTTAAACCCATTCAACTCCTACTCAGTTCACAACAAATTAACAAATACAACACAGTAATAAACTTAATATGATAGATGATTCCTTTTGCGTTCTAACCTGTCCATCCATAGCTGAAATGGCAGACTTGGCAGAATCCTCACTGGTGAAGTTAACAAATCCGTAACCTCGAGACCTCCCAGTCACTTTGTTTGTCATCACTCTTGCTACAGATGAAAATGATTAAACACAGACAGTAAGAGAGTGAAGTCCCAAGGGACACCAGAGCAAAACACACACATCATATTGCAACATATGTCATTAATGGTAAACCTAACCGCAATGGATATATATATATATATATATATATATATATATGTACTTGAAGTGGTTTAAACATAGCGCAGACAAAAACACATTCTAATACAGAACAGGTGAAAAGAGAGATCCAGGGCTTACCCTCTGTCACTCCGTTGAAGGTAGAGAAAGCGTCCTTCAGGGACTGGTCATTAGTTCCGGGTGATAGACCTGGGACCAAAGCATTCAAACTGTTAATACAAGAGAGATCAAAGCTTATACACAGTAACAAAGATTCACAACTGAAAGTTACAGTTAAATTAAACTATGTGATTAGACTTATTACCACCAATGAAAAGCTTTGTGGACATGTAACGGAGAGAACCGAGCATTGATGTCAGTGAAACACTTGTGTTTTGTAAGACGCCGAGTTTGGTGCAGAAAGCCATTTTAGATGTCTGGAGACGATAAACCCATTACAATAACATGTCAAGTAAACCCATTTCGAGAGTTTTCAAGATGTCTATACTCGAATGTAAGATCCGATAAAACCATTGCTCGAATTAACCAAAAAAAGTCACATTTATTCCGAAATTAAAAGAGTTTCTATGGTGTGGAGAAACCCTAAATCGAAAAGGGGGGAAGAGATCATAAATCAAAACCTGTAAATCGATAGCTGAGCACGTCTCTCGTCTTCGTCGATTTTGCAGATAGTAACAAGAACAGGCTCTTTAGGGCTTGTCGCGATTTGAACCAAACCGGTTCTACCAGCAGATCTGTGTCCCCTGGTCTATTAAACCAGTTTTCTGAAAAACGGCGTCGGTTTATTAAAACTCAAACCCTAGTGTAAACCACTTTCGGTTCAATGCCTATTAGTTTTTCTTCTTCGCTTCAACCAAATTTATTCAACTCGGGCTTTTATCTAATTATAAAGCCCAACTACGGTTTGAAAGCCCATATTGTATATAGTTTATAGGTTTCTGTCGCTTAGCTGAATGAATAGGCTTTTAAAGATTTGTAATTGTATAGTGCGTTTGAGTCGGTCGATCTTTAACCCATACGCCTGATCTAAATCGGATTTTCTGTTTTTCTTTTCTTTTTGTATACCATACTTATATTAAAGCTTAAAAGAGTTTAAGCGCCAACAGAGAGTACAACAAAGCCACATAGAACCAAACCTACAAAATAATTAGAATGAAGATACATTTCACAAAAAGAAACTATAAGGAATCTCATGACAAAGATTTCATAAGCTTCTTTCAGGCTTGCATCTAAAGTAACTTTAAAAGAGTTACAAACTCTCAACAAAAGCAGAAAAGAACATAAGTTAGGAAGAAGATCATTACATTACCATTCACTCAACACATGAAGAAATATTGGAGAAGCTTCTTTTAAGCTTGCATCTAAAGTAACTCTAAGAATTACAAACTCTCCAACAAAAGCAGAAAAGAGCATAAGCCAAGAGGAAAAAGTAGGACTGCGAAAATCCTAACTGAAATTCACAAAACATAAATCAAATGAAACGATAATATAAAGGTAGAATGTTTAAAAATCGTTAAGGAAATAGACGAATTCGTGGAGGCGAGATTTCATCTCTTTCCTTAACTCAATAGATTACTTGTATTCTGTGACGGTTCTATGTGATTCTTAATCCCACGATATAATCACGATGAGACTGTTTTGCAACATCCAAAACAGAATATGCGAATTAACTACCGCTATACTCTCGAGACTTACTAAATAAAGACGACTAGGGTTTTCCTGAAAATGTTTGGTTGTGTTAAAGCTTGTGAAAGAATGAAGGCATGAGGCATTTATTTATATGGGAAAGAATCTTGGTTGTCAAGCTAATGATAACGATAAAGGAAAGAATATGCTAGAAATATTCTTTTTATTGTGCGAAAGAGGGAACGAAAATATTCTGATATGGAAGTTTTTCGAAATTACCTTAACACAATCTAAAACGTTTAGATTTATCAAGATAAATTAGACATAATCCGTTATAATTTATCTAGGAAATTATGCAAAAGTTTTGATATGAATTTGCTCCCAAAAGAACATTGTATTGTTGGCTAAAGCTCACATTCATCAAGACCCAAGCCCAAGCCAGGCCCGACAGCGGTGCACGCGTGTGTAGTTTGCCTAATGGTCTCTCTCACTCCTTCTCTATAGTGTATTCCACAAGCTATTGAATCTTAATAAGGAAATGTTATATTTATACTATAAGATTTCTTTTGTCATAACAAATGTGAGACCTTTTACTTTTTCTTTGCGGGGGTGTTATTCAATAAGTGGTTTAAAATCAATTAATAATGTTTTATAATCTATCAAATTTTAAAATTTTAAGATAGTTTAACTTGATGGATTCTAAAATCTCTGCAGTATACGTTGGATTTTGAGTTCAGTTATTTATTCATGGGACTCCATAAGAAATTATTTGAAATCAATCCAAAATACAAAGAATTTTTAAATCCTTAAAAATTGAATAACACTGAATTTTAAAAATAAAATTTAAATCATTCATTGAATAACACTAGATTTTAAAAGAGAATTTATAATCATCATTCGAATAACAGTGGATTGTGTTTGGATTTGAACTCTATTAAAATACATCTTTGAATAACACCACCGAATTCGTTTAAGTGAAATGATTTTCCATTTAGAGCCTAGAAGGCTTACAAAATTTGGGTTCCAAATGAAAATCCTTATACTACCATTCACTCAACACGGGAAGAAATATTGAAAGAAAAACTATTCCAAGAAATAAATCCCTGCGATAACCAAATTCAACGGAAGAAACCTAATAATGAGTTTTCTTTCAACTTACCACTAAAGAGAACACAAATCCAAAAGCCATATTGAATACCATAAGAAACTTGCATACTGTAGTAAAGGGTCGTATTGAAGCGATAGGGATGCCATTAAATAGCACAAATGAAGAATGGAAGGAGATTAAATCCCCATCAGAACATTACAGTCTATATCTGAGGTCCACAAATCCAGTACCAACCGCCCCAAGTAACACTCCATACCATTCAGTATATGACTTGATTAACATGTAAACCGAGAACGTGAAAGTGCATGAGTAAACATGGACGAGCGGGAAAAGACGTAATGTAGGAGAACCATGACATGAACTTATAAAGGCTACAACAAAGAAAGTATTCCCAATTATAGAAGCTATTTGCACTCTACTGATAGAGTCATGAACTTATAAAGGCCACAACAAAGAAAAAAAATGGATTTATCAAGTAATGAGTTAAGAAACAAATGAAGGATAACACTCATGAGCTAATAAACTGAAAAAAATACCACTAGAGTAACAAAGATTATCTATAAATTAGTGTTGATGAATATATGTTAAGTGGGGCTGCAAGCCCACGCTTGTTTCGCATGTTAGCTTATTACTTTTTACATGAGAGTATGGTTTGTATTATATATGCTAGAACTTAGATGCATGGCGCCTTCCTTATATGTTTCGTATGCGTTTTCTTACTTTACTAATGGAAATCAGGTGAACAAAAGTCTCACTGGGCCAGACTCAAAATAAGTCAGTCCATTTCTGCAACCGATAGGATTGGAACCAGGATCCGGTCATGCTTTCCTCAAAGAACTCTCTAAAATCGACCAGTAAGTAAAGCAACCACTATTTGCAAAAAGAAAAGAAAAAACTACTATATCTGATATTTTTAACATTGCCTAGATATAAAATTTTAGAACATTGCATGCAAAAGCGGGCCTAGGTGAGAAGCAGGTATGGCAAGTGCTACGTTTTGTAATGGTCTTAACAATGCCTTGGATTGGTTGGACCTCACCTCTGACAAGACTCCATGTAAGAGTTAAAAGCTCACTGCTCACACATCTTTGTAAAGTAAAAATCTTCTTATATAAATTAAACAAATATTATCGTTTTTGATAGGGAAGTAATTTGTTTTCTTTTATAAGATTTTGAGCTATTAAAATGAAAATTAGTTTTGTTCTATTCGCTCTTTTTTTCCTTTATGTTTGTAAAATAATTATGGTTTTATGCAGAGGAATGTCGCAAATTTTTTTTAGACCTTTGTGAAAAAAATTGTAATCGTATATTTAACGGTTTAATGAAATAATATAAAAATCAATAACTTTACTTGATGTTTTTCAATGAAATTATAAGCTCTAAATTTAATAACATATCTAAAAATTTAAATGTGTTTTACCATAATTAATTTATATATTTAAAAAAAAAAATATTTTTATATTCGAATATGTTCAACCGCTCTACTTGCATGTGCTATTAGAGAGCTCTATTTCTGCAATAAAATGAATTTTTAGTTGGAATAGTGTGATGCTCGAATGATTCATCAAAGTTCATTATATTGGTAGTATTTCAATTTCATAGTTAATGATGAGTAGTCATTGTCTTTCCCTTGGCACATGGGCAAGATAACCACATCCCATATATCAATAATTTCTTAATATTTTTTTCATATATAAAAAAGAATGCATATATATATGTGTGTGTGTTCATAAACAAGTTATCTATCAGGCAATATCAGTTCTCTTTTTTCTTCTCTAAAAAAAGTCCTAATATTTATTTGAAGGAAATGACTTAGGGAATACATTCATTTATACAATTTAATACTCTCTCTATTTTTAAATATTACATATTTTAAAATTTTCACACATATTAAGAAAAATTTAATATTTAATTATCAATGCATGAAAATTTTAAAATATAACAGTTTTCCATAAACTTTAACCAATAGCAATTCAATAATTTCAAAATTGTCAATTAATATTTCTTAGAAAATTTACAATTCATTATTAAAAGTACATAGAAAATCTAAAACATTGATCTTTTAGGAACAAGTAAAAAGTGTTAAAACATGTATTATTTACAAATAGAGGGAGTATCAAACATGAATTGGATCACGATATTAGTACGTCTGGATTATTTCGTGCACTAATTAAAATAGTAAAAAGCATGTCGATTTGTATCATACTTAACAAATAACTGGGTCCAGAAGTTCCAGAAGAAGCAAATGTATAGGCCATATTTATTGAAATCAATACTCGAATCGTATAGCCTAGCACTTGCCATACCTTCTTTTGAAATCAAAACTCACGCAAAAGTATGGTACATTTTATCATCCCCTATTTTCTTAAAAGAAAGTATTGAATACTGATCATGAGACAAAGAAATCAAAGTATTGAATAGTCCAGTCCATATATCATTTTTAATCATAATTTCTAATCTGCCGACATATAACAAAAATAACCGTGTGGTATGGATATAAACAAGAAGAGAATGTGCTTTTCTCTCTGTGAGACTTCATGTGACAATGGCCGCGTACAATGTGCAATTTAAAAATGATTTGATCTGTAAGACTTTGATTGATGGCATCTATCATAATATCAAGCTGTAGTTCACTTATATAAACGTAGATTAGAGTCAATTTGTAACAACTTTGTCTCGTAGAAAAATTGTTAAATGGTAAAGTATTGGGTTCGAATACTGATAACTGTATCAATAATTTATCTGGAAAGTTAGTAAAAACTCATAGATGAAGAGTTATGATCGGTACTTTGCAGAATCAATCTGGGTTCCACGACGGGTTTTTATGTAAAAAAGTCAGCTTTTATTGAAATAATTAATTGAAAAGATGTGAAGCAAATCCCATACTGAAGTAGTATTATCTTGTTGAGTTTGAAGTACTTACTTCCTGTTTGTAAGTCCATCGGCATTGAGAGTAATGAGAAACTTTGACATGAGTCTCTTGATTTTTTTAAAAGACTCTTTCACTAAAATATTGTTATTACTGGTGAGAGTTTTTTTTTTAACTCTCAATGTTGATGCCGTAATAAAAAGTTATCCTATAAAACTTTGAACGATGAAGTGGAAATTGATCTTTCATATTGAGGAAAACGATAACACCACTAATCATAAGTATAAATGATTGGTTACAAATGTTTCTATGCAACAATAATTGAGGAGATGATGGGACAAGAAAAGCCTAAAAGGATAAAAGTCTCTTTTCAATCAAAGGAGAAAGAAGCCTTTACCGACAAAATAGAGAGATGAGAGTTTTGTGAAGTTAAGAAGGAAGTGTGTAGTATGAGTTGTGATGGGCTTTTCAACTTGCATAAAGCCAAGATAATTGTAATTGGTCAACAAAATCACTGTCCCACCATTTTGGCTATTTCGAGTTATTTTAGATTACCCGCGATCATGAAAAAGAAAGAAAAAAACTTTCATGTCTAGTCAAAATTTCTGGAAAAGCGATGGATTCATGTTAGATTAATAAATAGAGGTAGAAATGTATAAATCTAATAAAATGAGACTCATAAGTCAAGGTATTCCAACTGAAGATCAGCAACAAACGTGAAGAGTATTATATTAATCTACATGCTAGTTGAAACAATTCATCGTCTAATTATCGATGAAGTCACATTCTTTGAATTTGATAAATGTAACCATATATTGAGCAGGGTTCAGTTCACTATAGTTGGTTATAATAAAAAGGGAAAAAAATTTAAGGCCTAGAAACATCTGCATTATCCCAATAGGCTAAAACAAAATTCGTACCATTTTTGCATTTATTACCCTTTCTATTTATCAAAATAAATAATTTTACAAACCCTAAAAAATTAGAAAAATAAGAACTATTGAAGAAATACCTATATCATTGTACTGGTATATTTTTTGGTTCTAAAAATAATTAAATAAAAAAATTATATTTCATTCTACCAACTGCATAATTTACATTCTCTAAAAACTGGATTAGTAAAAATTGAAATCCACATTTTGTTATTGAATCTACTTTGATTAAAATAATTAATCTATTTATACAAAAGTTATTTAAATATATTTAGAATGCATATTTTGCTATTAACCCATCACTCTAAAATTTGTAGAATACACAATCTACAAACGACTATAAATCTAATATCCGTAAAGTTCAAATATGTATTCTTATTTCTACATATAGTAGAATATATATTCTACGGATAATAAGGAACAATTGCGAAAATATTAGAAAGTGCAGTTATAAAAATATTTTACAAATATTTTGTTTCCATATTTAATAAAAATCGAATTTGTTAACAAAAAAAATCAAAAAATTCCCCATTAACCTTTCCTCTTCAAAGACCTACGTTACCCTTGATATTTACAAAATTCTGTAAAAACATAATAACATATGCTAGCGTTATTCATAAACAATCTGCATACATCTTCTCACTAAGAACAAAAACTGATAAACAAACATTTGATCAGTTGCATCTCAAACAATATGTACAAGAACAAAGCTATCTTTCGACTCGTTTCAAATAGTCAAACTCATTTGCCACAAGATCATCAATATTCCAAGAACAATGGGTCTTAAGAAAACATAATTGCAAAGGGAAAGATGACCCTTAACTTGTCTATTCACACACAGACAACTTAATAATCATCTGTAAAATAAGATACTCTCATATAGAAACATGTACACCTTGAGTTCGTGCCACAAGACCAAAACGTAACTGATCACGTAGATAGAGGAAACCAAATATCGATATGGAGGAAAAATACATCCTAAATTAAGTTTAATAAAAAAAAAAACAATTTGATGGAGGTGTACATGAAGCAAAACAAAAACCATAGTCACAGAAAGAAAGTAAAGTTAGAAACCCATCGAGAGACAAAGATTGCCTTACGAGAGAGACGACGAGTCTTCAACAATTAGGGGTAGAATATTTGATTTGGGAATTTTTTAATATTTTAATTTTATATTAATTAGTTTTTCTATTTTATATACTCCAATATTTTGTAATTAGCTTGTTAATTGTATTTTTGAAGGACAACTATTGGAATTTTTTAAATCATTAATTTAATGGGACAATTGTAGGTTGTAGTTATCCCATTAGGACAATGTTTGAGTTTTTTTGGACTGAATAAACAATTTTCCCATAAAAAAAAAAGATCAAATATGAGATCTAGATCTTATAATGTTATTCTTACGTAATTCCATTTCAGATCTTAGGACTCTATAAGTATGTGAAAAAGGAAAATACAAGTAACGAGTGAAGAATTTAATACCACATTTAATGCTAAGAAATTCTCAATATAGCCTTAACCACACCGACCATTCGTAATGATCTTAGTTACAAGCTCGCCAATTATTTTAATCACTAGGATAAGATCCGCGTCTTGCGCGAAATGAAGTTATTATCTTATTATATTTTGAAAAATGAAACAATAGTTCGGTTTCATTTGGATTAGGAGCGAGTGTTCAATCCGGATATCGGATTTCGGTTCGGTTTTGTCGGTATTTCGGTTATTAAAATATAACTACTATTCAAAATCCATATTTACTTCCGCTCAATTTGGTTTATATCTCATCGGTTTTCAGTTTATTCAGTTTTATACCAAAAACATAATTACTTAGTTTGAGATCATATTATATATTATACGAATTTTAAGTCATGTTGTCAAAAAGTCATTTATTAAAAAATATTATATATTTAAATAAAATAATAAAAAAACAAAAAAGGATTCTATCATCTAATAAAATAATCAAATATTTATTATTCATAATAATTAATTTTCATATATACGTTAATCATATTAGGTAATTTCGTAGTTTTTATTTAAAGAAAGTGCGAGATTGTTTTTTTTGTACATTATTTATCAATTCGATAGTTAGTTTAATAAAAAGTGTAATATAAGTTAAGATGGACCAACCTATTTTTCTAAGAATAGTATATTTTATATATAGTATATTTCATATAGTTATTTATTAAATAAGATTTCATAATCATAGGGTTCTATGATCATTCATATCGTTTTGTAACAAATTATTTAAATCATTGTTAACAAAATTTTCAATGTGAAAAATTTAATAAGTTTATAATTTATAATTTTTTTTGAAAATTCATTAAAATTTTCAAGATTAAATATTTATGTAATCTTATATGGTATATAGTTTAATATATATATATATATATATTTGTTTTATTATTAAATGACACTTTTTACTCATATGGTTTTAAAATCATGTGTATCTTTTTATAATAAAAATGTTAAACCATTGATCATTAACTTTTAACATAATAATTTTAACAATTTAGTAATTTATTGTCGTTTTTAAAAATTCAAAATATAATTTATACGAAAAAATCAAAATTTGAATTTTATAGCTAATTTGATTGTTTAATTTATTTTAATAATATAAAATTAAACAAAAAAAATGATGGAGGAGATTTAGATTGTTATCAAATCTTTATTATTATAATCATTAATTGTTATATATATATATATATATATTAGTCATATTTGGAAATTCTGTAACTTTTATTTAAGGAAAGAAAATAAAATATTAATTGTACAGTTTAATTAATTTTATGATTAGTTTATAATATATAAGATATCATATAGTTGGTATTAAATATTCCTATTGAGATATAAAAATCGAATTGGACCAACATGTTTTTCAATTTCATTGTAAGACTAACATGTAGGATTAATTAACTACCTAATTGATTGACACGTAGGAAAGGGTTATTTTTAATTAATACAAACTTAAGGTTACAACTTTTTAAATGATTCTCTTTTAATATATAAGGGATCATTTACCTTCCGTTTTGTAAACAGATCCACCCAGTCCCAATGTTTAGTAACAACTCTTTCATAACCAGTCAACTTGCATATTGTGATTGTGGTACGAGGATTTATATCCTTAGCACATCTACCTATATATTAATTGAGAAATTATTTTATTAATTTTTTTCTTACGTGTCAATCACTAATAAAGTTTTAGAAAAATTATTATAACTTACTTAGTCGATATTTTTTAATTTTTTACCTACATCTAAAATAAAATGTAAGTTTATAACCAATTAATATCACATGTCAAATAATCTAAATGATATTACAAACAATAATTTAGGGTAACTAATTATCATAATTATAGAAAGAGTAATAATGTTTGATTAAATCTTTTTTACATTTTTAAACTGTATGAAATTATAAATATTTTTTTAATAGAAATCAATATAAATAATTTCATATTGTGTTAAAAAAATTTCATATTCTTGTATTGAGAATTATATACATATATAAAGTATTACAATAGTTATTAATTTATTGGAATGTCCATATATGATTTATAAATCATTTATAAAGTTTCTTTTTAAAATAAAAAATTATTTGTTATGGCTTTCAAAATAATTTTATCTGAACTTTAATTTTTTTTATAAGGGAACATAAAAGAAAAATCAAAATTATATATTAAACGAGAAGTTACTTTTCTTTAAGTATCGATTATTAATGAATTCTTATGAAAACTATTATAATTTGATTGGTCTATGATTTTTAATTTTAATTTATTTTAATTAGATTTAAAAATAAAAATTAAAACTAGAAATAATTAATATCAGCTGTCAAGTAATTTAAATAATATGGCAACTAATTGTTAGAATTATAGGAAAAGTAATAGTTGCTTAAGAAAACGAGTAATAATGTTTAATTAATTATTTTTATATTTATAACTACATAATATAATGAAAAAAATATTTATATATCAATCACTGTAATAGTTTCATATTTTACATAAATAATTATATTCATATATAAGTATATGTTAACTATTTAATGTCTTATAAAGTTCATTTATTCATTATAAATCATTTGATAAGTTTTTTTTTCAAAAATTAGCAATTATTTATTATAGCTTCTAAAATAATTTATAAAAAATTTAAAATTATTTATAAGAGTATATAAATCATTTGAAGAAGAAAAATAGAAAATGTAGAGAAAAAGAGAAATTTGCAATAGAATTTTTTTTGTTTTTAATTCAAAAAGAATAAAAATTAATATGATAATTAAATATTTATATAAATGTGTGATTATTTCCGTGTACATTGAAAAATATATGTTAGTCGTTTAATATAGAAATTTTGAAGATTTGACGGATTATATTCAACAAAACATGTGAGGGTTTTACAATTATAAAATGTTTTGAATTTAAGTCAAATATACCACAGTATAGTAAATAAGATAATGTGATGATTGAAAAGAGATTCTAAAATGTGTATTTGATTGATTGGTTGTGTGATTTTTGTTAATATTTAGAGAAATATAAATAATTGGTAAAAAATATGTAAGAAAATTAGGAAGAAATTAACAATGCATGTTATAATGTGATGAAAAGAAAAAATGATAAAGAGGAATAAGAAGAAATTAAATATGATGCATAACATGTGTTGGAGAAGTTAATTTGATAATTGCATAATATAATTATTCATCAGTTATTTGCATCAAATTTATGAGAATTTTGCAATTGAGAATTAATTTAGATTAAAATTAAATAAGGTTATAGATAAGATAATGTGATGATTATAAACCGTTTTAAAATACTTTTAGGTTCATTAATAGTGAGTTTGTTAATCATATGATCAATATCAAGTAAATTTTTTTTTTTGTGATTTCAAATTATTATTACTGAATTATCACTAAATCTCATGCTTCTAAATAACAGTATTGAGATTTTAGATTTTCAAAGTATTTGAAGTTAAAAATTATCTTTTATTTTTTAATTATTATTTAAACAATATAATATTGTATACAATATATATTTTTATATCATAGTTATACCCGTAAATTTGTAGGCAACCATCTAGTCGTAAATTAAATGCCGTATCTTTGTTAGATTTAATATGAACATCCCTGCTTACAGATTTCTAGTTATTAGAATATGCAACTTTGTAAGTTAGATTTAATGAAAGGGAAGTGATCTTCAATTTCTCCATGTCGTACGAGAAACCTCTTCCAAAATATATGAATTATTCCTTACTAAAATATGATATTTTAACCACAATCTGACAATTTCAGAAAAATAAAATTTTGATTTAATTTTAAACACGCAAGCCGCATGCATATATATTTATTTCTATTGACAAAAAAAAAATATTTCTTTCTATAAACACCGTTTCAGGCATATTTTGCTAGAAAATTTTCACCCAACAAATTTAGCTCACGTTTTTAAATCTCATTTTGATTTTTACCCGAAATAGTTATAAACCATTTGCTCAAAACTAATTTTGGTCACTCTAACCCAGGTTCTACCCTCAACTGAAGTCGGAGGGTCCGTTCTACCACCACGTCCAGAGGAGTATCTGAGCAGAGCGAGTTGAAACATAGGGTTTGAACCCATGAGAGCATAATTAACTTGTGTCTTTTAAGGTGGGGTTCTTAGCTTTTCTAAGAGACGTTTCTTAGCTTTTAACTAAGAAAACCTAAGAACCGTCTCTTAAATAAAAACTATAAGAAACATCTGTTAGCGGGAAAAATGTAAAAAAACAAAAAAAAACAAATTTTACGTTAAGAACTCCACCTTAAGAGACCCGAGTTAATCATGGTCTAAAGGTTCCATATAAAAAAGTTATTATAATTCTTTTAATTTTTTTAGAAGTTTTATAATACGAAAAAAGGATTCTCGAGTGAAGAAAGAACAAAATTTTCCTACCAAAAATATCATCATTTTAGTGGGATCCACATTTAAATGGAAAAAGAGAAAAAAAAAATGAATTTTCTCCACTATCGCTTGAACTTTTTTTTTTCCATTTTTTCACTTCTAGTTTTGTATGGACCCTTTTTTTTTGCTTAGGGCCCTAGTTATTACATGACCATCCCTAAGGACGTCCCCTCGAGAAGTCACCCAAAATGATGTTTGAAGAAGGCCAACTTCCATGCTAGATTTGCAAGCATTAACATCGATTATATCTCTTCATGTTGATAGTATTTTAATATTCAAATATAAGTTTAGAAAGTTGATACTCTACTTAGATTCTGCTTGGAAACTGTAATTAATTAATGTTGTTATAAATATTAAGAGAAATATAGATATTCTTCACTATTTTTTTTTAGAAAAGGTCATTTGTACATTTTTATCGCAATAAATAAATGAGTTAAAAAAACCTATGTTACTATTGAAAAAGGTCTTAATATTGTTTGAGACGTCTCTGTTGTCAAAGTTTGGAGAATTCCCGGATAGCTCGATGTTTATAAGAGATAACACATAAGTTATGTTCGGATATCATTTTTATCATAGAATCAAAAACAAAAACCAACGACTTTGTGCTTACAAAGCCAGAACATCTACAGCAGAGGCCATCATCTCGTTCCACCAACTATACATGGGGCTGGTGGACTAGCTATCTTTTGGAAACAAGAATTAAAGCTACAAGAGGTCCAATAACAATGTAATTGACAAACTTATTAAATTTGAAAGGAAAATGTTTTACTCTTCTTTCATTTATGGAAAAAAACGATAGGAAATGGAAGAAATCCTTCTGGGGTCACCTCCTATCTATCACTATGCTCTGGGAGGAGCCATGTTTGTTACTGGTGATTTAATCTGTGATGAAGAAAATCTAGATGGTTCGATGAGATTGGATAGGTCCTTCCTGAACTCTGCACATTCTTCTCTAAGGGAGATATATCTATTTTCTCTCCAACACTCGGATAACTCTCTCTCATGGAGAGGACAATGTGATGCGTCTCAGTACATGGATCCGGGCCAGGTTGGCGATCATGTTGCGGAGCTTGACCCAACCGAGGTTTTCCCATCAGATCATACCGACCGTGCTGTCTACAGTATCGAACCGCGAGCGTCCAGAATGGAGCTAAGGATGGAACCACGACCTAACGATGAAACTGACCAACCCACAAGATTTATTTCCCGACCAACTCGACAAACTTGACTGATGGTCGAGCCAGAATCCACGTGGGACGAGAAGAATCTGAAGACGATCGAAGCTTCTCCCTTTTGGCCCTTTTGGTTAGTACAGCGTGTCCCAATGACCGAACTGATGCCTTTAATTCAGTGTTTAATCCACTGATGGACTTTTCTCTCGGAAATTTCTCTAAGGCAAGGATCCTTAAGCTTTCTAAAGACTTGTCTCATGCGGAAGCTCAATTCGTTCATGTGAACACCCGACGGGCCGTACGGATCAAACAACTCACATCCTGATCCTTACCGCCATGGACCAGATTGGTACCAATGAACCTGGACAGTAGGCGAAGGGTCACCTTGATCAGTCCGCGTGAAACGAATAGTTTACTATGTTTTAATTTCTAGTCTTTGGTGTTTTCCTAGATTTGTTTTTCAACAAAACTTTAAGTCTTTTCTTTGACCTTGCTTCTATAAATATGTAAACACATCTCATGAATAAATCAATCGACTTTTTTTCCTTTCTCTTTGAGTTTATCTTTTTGTTCTTTGTCTAGAACATCTTTTTGTTTCTTGGTGCGTAATATTCAAGTAAACAACCTCCTCTTTGTTAGACTAGTGCGTCATATCTAGCAAAAATTGGATTTGAGAATATCAGCAGCCTTCCGCACCATCATTTATCCTTGATTGCACTCTTCATCTCGTGAGATCATATCCAACTAAGTCTGGCTGAGTGATCCTTCAGTTTAGGACGTATCACAACGAGAGACCATTTCTTCTGTTGCTGACTAGATATGGAGTTAGCCAATAGTTTGTGGGTGATTTTCCAACAGCCTGATTTCAATATCTGAATTAGGAAAGTTCGTACCATGAACACTTGATCTCTTCCTTCGACAAAGATTCTAAAAGGAAAAGAGGTCTTTTAGGTATGATCGTCGACTCAAAAAAAATGAGGAAGACAAGAAGGTCATCTCTGATTCTTGGCAAGGAGTTACTGGTGCGACCATCAGTTCAAAACTTACTACTACCCGAACTGCAATCTTCTAATGGAGTAGAAGACAACAAAGGAACAATAAAGTTGTTATTGAACAACAAAAATGCGAGTTGAATGAGGCGATTTTTAAACCCTAAAATATAATGCTCTGATTGAAGGTATCACAGATAATTTGAATGCATCTTATCTTTTGGAGGAGGCGTTCTGGAAACAAATTAGCCGGCTCCTCTAGCTGAAAATTGGGAGACAACAACACATGGTACTTTCACGCTATGACGAAATCGAGGAAGTGTGCAAATGCCTTCTCGGTGTTTGAAGACGAAGAAGGCCAAATGGTTTATAAATAGGACGAGATAACTTGAGAGTTATGCGACATTTGGATCTAACTAGGTATTTAAAAATTTATGGTGTGGGTTCGGGTTGGTTCATTCGGGTCCGGGTTGGTTATCGGGTCCATAATTAAAATATATGTAGATATCTGGTTCAGGTCGGTTCAGATAATTAATACCCAAAGACCTGAAAAATATCCAAAAACTTAAAAAATATCCAAAAATATTCAAATACCCAGAAAATATCTAAAATTTTGCCCAAAATCCGAAACAATGATCCAAAAATACCCGTATTTTTTACTCAAATACCCGGAAAGTATCTCTGATAATCTGAAAATCTGCATGTAACCTGAAATTGTATCCAAAAACTTGAACCCGAAACTTAAAATAATATTTGTAAGACCAAAAATATACCCTAAATATGTTTAATATATACAAAATATTTTGGGTAATTTGGGTATCCGGTCGGGTCTCGGGTAGGACCCGGACCTAAACCGAGACCCGCAAATCCAAAATAAAAAGAAACAATAAGTACTTAAATATAGATCCGAATCTGGATCTGAACATTTAATTTTAATTAGTTCAAGTTCGGGTTTTCAGACGTGGGTAAAGTGACTATGTCTAATTTATTTACCACTATTACGTACATAGACTACATATTATATATAACTGAATTTAAGAAAGAAACTTAAAACAAACTGTTTATTAATTTTGTAAAATTCTCAATTTTCTTGTTAGGTGCTAGCCGCAGTCAAAGCATACAAAAACCTCTGAGTTTTTCTTTCTTGTATCTACGCCCGGCTAGCCCACCTGGAAGACTCCACCTTTGTAACGGTACTACTAAATGATATAATCAATGAGCATAAAGGTCATCTGAGCATATTGTATACCCAATTGGTTAATTAACTTTTTCGCTTTTTCCCACAGCTGGTAAAAAGAGAAATATGTTATCTTCTTAGCGATAGAATTATTGGATACTTTCACTTTCTTTATGAAACTATTAACTATGTTTGGGCATGAAATTCCAAAACCTTGCAGCTTTTCTTCCTGACAAAGCAATATATCATGTCTGCTTGTAATCCAGTTGTTTTTTTTTCAACAATGTTGTAACTGGATCTAGGACTTTACTAACATCATATTTTCAAAAATAGATTTATAATAAATAAATAAATACTAGATTTATGTTCTTGTCATTTAGAAAATTCAGACCCTCGGCCAGGAATATTCTTCGAAGGCAGTTGGGGTTTTGGAAAATATTTAAAATAATTTTGGTTGAATTAAATTGCCATATTTAATACTTCTAAAATTATATGAAAACGATCCAAAACATTCACACTGAATAACTGTACCGACAAAGAGTTCCGTTTTCAACTGAAAAGCCTTGGAAGGGACAAAGATAGGCGACTCTACGGCTTTATCAAATCGCTTTCAAATTATTGGTGATTAATTTCAATTTTAATTCTTGAAATTAGGCTGAGACGACCGACACTTTTTTTTTTGTAATAACTAGTTTGCAAACAAAAATGATCTCTTTCACCGAATCTTCCCAAACTTCGATTAGTACTTGGCTAAGCTAGAACTGCACACTTAAACCAAGTGATCTGATCTCTAAATGGGTAAAAACATGTGCCCACTAACCGATCTTTCAGCCTTAAGTCCGATACTTAGAAATGTCTGAACCAAACATTCATGAGTTTATTGAAGACCTAGGTCCGTTATAAGTATACTCTAGTAAATAAGCGAACTTGAGTTTTCATGTTCTTTGAGAGACATCCCCATACACAAACATAACTTCTACACATGCAGCTTATATAATTAATTAGCTTAAAATAAAGTATATTTGAGCTGATCGTGGAGAATATTTAATTCTGGAAGCTTGTGTCGGTGACATCCCACTAATTGTTACAGGATAGTACATACCGATCTTTAAAATCCACGAAATAACTTTAAAACAAATAAAGTGATAAAAAAATACTTTATGCCTTCCCTTCAAAACAAAATAACACCAACTAGCACGAGCTTCTGCAATAAATGAAGAACATGGTGAATCTGCTAGGAAGCAACAAACGATGTTTTGAGCTTACTTTGAGAGGCCAGTGCAAATCGAAGTCAGATTAAATTAAAATAACTTGCTTAACAATAACCTTTAGAATCTCGAGAGATATACACATTTCCACGAATTTGTATTTTTTTTTGTAATCAAAAAGATGGTTTCACTTTTTTACCGGAATCCAAACAATGTAAATAGTCACTTCTAACAAAAATTAAATATGAGTAGCAGAATAACTATTAGATATTTTTTACTACTAGGTCAATAACTCGTTGGTCATTAATTCGTATTTTATCAATACTAGTATACACCTTTTTTTTAATACACTTTATCGGTTAATTCAACCAATTTCGAAGGAAACATACTTAATGCTATAATATGTATTAGTTACCACATAATCGACCCGAGTTTGAATGTTATAAAAATACTAGTCAAGTTGCTATGTAATTTATCAGCAAGTAATATGTATCGTAATCAGAGAGAATATTAACACCCGACCAAAATGATCGAAAATATAAAGAAGTAATAACGGGGGACTTACACAATATCGCATCCTATGAAAGAAGCTTCGGAATTAGAGATTTTAAAGCCATGATATGATTACAATCAAGAAACCACATGTTTATTCGTTATTTAACTTTTTACAAGCCAAAAAGTTATCTTCTGATTTGAAATTTGACCTAACGTTTCTTCCAACTTGTCCATACAGTATTTCTTTTTTTTATTCCATATGTATGATCAAATGTAAAAGTTCTAATCGAAATTATTTTATTTGGTTCGGGGATATCATCAGTCAAAGCGAACCACAGATCTGTTTTTTATTTTTTTTTCCTGGATTTTCTTAACTTAATATAGATTTCTACTTCTAAAGTACAGAGTTATCTATTTAAATACATGTATTTTAATCTTGCAGTAGAATATTTGATAAAGAAAAGGTAAGTTTTGTCTCTACTGTTTTGTAATAAGTTTAGAACTAAAGTGGAGATGTAACAATGAAACTTAGTTTGACTCTTTTAGTTAGATTATGATTTTTAACTTATTCTCTTTTTGTTCATTTCTCTCTGTACTAAGTGGGATCGTACTATGAGTGTATGTCACCGAATTAATATTTTTTTGAAAAGCTGTACATTTTTTTTTACTCTAGGGTAAAAGACTAAATAAACTTTATAAAAAAAATATAAACTCGAACTTTAACAATAAAAGTAGATAAAAGAAGAAAAACAATGCTTATTTTATAGACTAAATTAATGGAATTAAAAATCAGGAATTGCACGTCTATTTATACCAAAATAAACAGTAAAAATTAAAAGATTTGGTTTACCCAAAAAAGAATAAAAGATTTGATGCAAAAAATATCAAAAAATTCAAAAATTTAGATTACATTTTTAACAAAGAAAATAAAATAAGTAGTAATTGTTTATTTGTTAAATGAAATTGAAAGATTTTATTAATGATGAATATGAAAGATATTTGCAAAAAGCAGTTCTTATAAAAATATCTAATAGATTTTCAATATCATATAGAACATTCTCACCTTTTCTATTTATCAACATTCACATGACTTTAAAAACATAATATATTTTTTATAACCATATTGAATTCCAAAGGCTTTCTAAGTCGAAAGACTAATTACCACTGAGACTAAAGAAATCCGATTTTTTTTGCCATTTCAAACGTCGTGGATAAGCAAAGAGAATTAAATCCATGGTGAAAGCTCCAGTCGAATCTCTTTTACCACTAGACCAAGACCACTCGGTTAAATAAAATAAGTTTTCAGATTTCGTTTGATTATTTAGTTGGCCGGAAAAAAAAACTCATAATGCATAACCTTTTTTTTGTAGAAAATAACATTTGCTAGGGATGAATATTGGTGTATACAAGACTGACACTGCATATCTTTACTTTTTCTACATATTTAGGATCAACGAGTATATATTTTTTTCTTCATTCTTCAAATTCAGATTCATATTTGGTTGTCTATATATACTGATAGAAAACCCATTATGGAAATATTAAAATTACTTTAAAATAATATAAGCCATGGGTACAATATTACTTGCAGCGAATTGATTCTTTCGAACTCGTTTATATATCTATTTGAAACTTTGCAAGTCCAGAAACCAGCTGCAGAAATAACTATGGAAGTCTTTAAATTTGATATGAATTCATCGGTTTATTCATGTTACTGCAGTAAGTCGATAGTCATGGTTATCTGATCAGATTTAGCGCTAACATTATTTTTTCAGCTTCTTTATACTATATACTTTAAATTTTCTTCTTTTTCGTAGATCTTCTTGTGTAAACGCGTGGACTATGAACAAGTTGACTATTTTACTATGTTATACTCTCTTCATCTAATATTAAGTATCATATTGTAGTAAAGTTTTAACTACAAAACAAGTGTTTTTTTAGAATTTTAATGCAAAAATTATTAATTTTATATGTTATATAAATTTTTAACTTTTTTGTGGAAAAATGGTTTAGTATAATTAATGATTATATGAAACTAAATATTTTTCATCTATTGTATAAATCTAAAACAATATTTAAAATGAGACAAGGGAGTAGCTTTTGTCCTAAAAAGACTTCATTTATTTTCAACATGTACTCTTCTTGTAATAAGTTGATCCCACCCCCAGTTTCACAATATATGATAACTATAGTACAAAGCCAGCAAAAAATTGTTGGTTCAGATGTTCACACATACGAACATGTGGAGGGACTCACATGGGCACACTCTCCTGTCCCTCACACCACAAGACAAAGGGCTGTTCTCTTGCTTAACCAATGTGTTAAGCTACATTAATTATTTGAACCATTTGGTTATATACCTTGACAACGAAGGTCCATACTTTACTTATTGTATTATGACAAACATAAGGGGGGCTGTTCTCTTTGCTTAACCAATGTGTCAAGCTACCTTAATTATTTGAACCATTTGGTTATATACCTTGACAACGAAGGTCCATACTTTACTTATTGTATTATGACAAACATAAGGGGGGCTGTTCTCTTGCTTAACCAATGTGTCAAGCTACCTTAATTATTTGAACCATTTGGTTATATACCTTGACAACGAAGGTCCATACTTTACTTTTTGTATTGTCCCTTATATATATTAAATGGAAAACATTACAAATGTAAGTATGACAAATGTCGTTACGAAAATGATTCTTAAAATTATTAGAGAAATAAGTTGGTCAATCTAAATATAAACTATAATTTTCATTAAACTAACAAAAAAAATAATTATTAATGTAAGAACGTAATTATCTATACTTTATTTAGATAAAAGCTATAGAATTATCTAATATAATTAAATATATATTATAAATTAATGATTTTGAATAATAAAATTTGCTAACAATTTTTATACCCTCTATCATTTTTAATTATTATTAAAATAAATTATATAATTATATTAACCATATAATAAAAAGTTAAGATTTTTTCATATATGTTGTATTTTAAATTTTTAAAAACAAGTATAATTACTAAAACTGTTAAAAGTTTCACATAACTTTTTGATAAATAATTTAATTTTTTGTTATAATATGATACAAATGATTATAAACCATAAGAGTAAGAAGTCGTATTTAATACATATTTATATTAACATATATATATATATATATATATATATATATATATATATATATAAATTAAACTATATATCAAATAAAAATACATATTTATATTTTGATATTTGCATTAAACAAATATTAAAAGCTTAATATTTGAAATTTTCATTTAACTTTTTAAAAATGATTATAAATCACTAAGCCATATGAGTATGCTTCATTTAATAAATAACCATATTAAAAATATATTATATGTCGATGTTAATATCATCTTATTTAACTATATATTATATACAATAGATAAAAATGATTGTTTTGATGTATTTACTATAAAATGATTGTAAATAAACAAGAGTATTTCTTTAATTTATATGAAAGCGATTTAATTATATAAGTAGTTGTTTATTTCTTAATTATTTAACATATATTTACTATTTTATTGTATTTATAAAAACATAAAATAAATACTAATACAAAAATATAATTTTTATATAAAATATTTATACCGCTCAAGTCGCGGATCTTAACTTAGATCTTATTATTAGCAAAAATAAAATATGCACACTTTACTGTAACTCCTAGAACAGTCGCTACTATTCTATTGAAAATCCAGTTAGTTAGTTCATGTTTTACAACTCGAATATTATCCACTTTTTTTACTTATCTCACATGCTTTTCTTTTAATATATTTAACAGTGCTGTTTTTTTTTTTTTTTGGGGGGGGGGGGGGGGTTAAATGTTAAGAAAAAAGTATTGTTTTGATATACTTAAATTGATTAAGAAAACATTTAAGTATATTAAATTCTATTTACTTTAATATACAACATATTGAATTAAAATAACTTAAACTAATTACATGTTATTAGATTTGAGGACTAAGGTTATTTATTCTATATTTATCAATAAATGATTTCAACTGGAGTTGATAATATCTTTATTTATCAACACCTCTTCTGATTTTTATCTCTAAATATAAATTTATGAAAAATATAAAAAAATGAGAATTTGATTGAATACAATTTGAAATCATAACCATGATGTATCTAAAAACATAAAGAAACCGACTTTGATATCTATAGTGGTAATGAAAAAAACTAATAAACAGATCTTGACTATAAATATAAGTAAAATAAGCTCTGTAAGAAATGGAGAACAATCTAACTCTCCAATGTGGCATTAGCCTAACTAGCAAATCCTTCTTATATTTCGGGTAAAATTACACTCGCGTTAAAAAACCAATGTCACCATCACCACTACAACAATCCTTTTTCTTTTTGTTTTTGGGTAAAATACAACAAAACATATTTATTTTATTTTAGAAATTAACTCGTTATTTAGACTATTATATAATTATTACAGTAAAAGTGGGTTCCCACCAGCAACATCTCTCTCTCTTTCTCTTTATAATCATATCGTTCCTTCACTTTGGTTTTCAGGGCTCAAAACTCTCTCACACCATCAAAGCCCCCCCCCCACAATTTTTCTTCTTGGATCCACATACAAATATAAATCAGTAAGAGTTCATATCAAAAGACAAAAATGCCCCTGTCAGCTACGGTTGATACAAGCAAGACGGTGAAGCTAGAGAGGTACAACAGCTACCTCCGCAAGATTCACAGCACCAAAGTTCTCAAAGCTTCTTCCAAAGTCCTCTTCCGAGCAACACTCCTTGTCGCTCTCGTCCTCGTCCTCCTCTTCGCATTCAACTACCATCCACTCTCCGACACCCGCGCCGCCGCATCGCACCATCTCCACCGCCGCAGCTTCTTATCCACCGGAATATTCTCCTCCTCTTCCTCCTCCTCCGCTTGGGAGAAGCGCGTGAGACAATCCTCCACAGCAAAACGACAACATGGACTCTCCGTCCTAGTCACAGGAGCAGCGGGATTCGTAGGATCCCACTGCTCCTTAGCGCTTAGAAAGCGCGGGGACGGAGTCTTAGGACTCGACAACTTCAATGACTACTACGACCCATCACTCAAAAGAGCAAGACAAAATCTTCTAGAGAAGCAACAAGTGTTCATAGTCGATGGAGATCTCAACGATGGACCTCTCTTACGTAAGCTATTCGACATCGTCCCTTTCACTCACGTCCTCCACTTAGCAGCTCAAGCCGGAGTCCGTTACGCCATGAAGAACCCTCAGTCTTACATCAGCTCGAACATAGCCGGTCTGGTTAACCTCCTCGAAGTAGCTAAAGCAGCTAACCCTCAGCCTGCGATCGTGTGGGCTTCGTCAAGCTCCGTGTACGGACTCAACACCGAGAACCCGTTCTCCGAGGAGCACAGAACGGACCAGCCGGCGAGTCTTTACGCCGCCACGAAGAAAGCAGGGGAGGAGATAGCACATACGTACAATCACATCTACGGTCTTTCCTTAACCGGACTCCGGTTCTTTACGGTTTACGGTCCGTGGGGAAGACCAGACATGGCTTACTTCTTCTTCACTAAAGACATACTCCACGGGAAGTCCATAGACATCTACAGAACTCAAGACAATCAAGAAGTGGCGCGTGACTTCACCTACATCGACGATATCGTCAAAGGATGTGTCGGTGCGTTAGACACGGCGGAGAAAAGCACGGGAAGCGGCGGAAAGAAGCGAGGACCGGCTCAGTTACGTGTTTATAACCTCGGGAACACATCTCCTGTTCCTGTCGGGAGATTGGTTTCGATCTTGGAAGGGTTGTTAGGGACGAAAGCGAGGAAGCATCTGATCAAAATGCCAAGAAACGGTGACGTGCCATACACGCATGCGAATGTGAGCTTAGCGTATAGAGACTTCGGTTATAAACCGACGACGGATCTCGCGGCGGGGTTGAGAAAGTTCGTCAAGTGGTACGTTGGTTATTATGGGATACAGTCGAGGGTAAAAAAGGAAATGTCTCACGCCGATGATTCCGCTTGATAATCTCTATCTCTCTGCTTCATTATCATCACATGCTCTGTTTTTTTTTTCATTTTACAAAAACAAAATATTTCCTTTTTATTTTAAAATGCCAAAACTCATTAATGTGAGTGGGAATTAAATTGTCACAGGCTGTATGTTATAATAGACAGATATGTAGAAGGAGAGATGAGAAAAAAAAAGGGGGTTATAGTTGGAAATATAATTAAGTGGGATTTGTTATGTAATAAATGATTGATCTTGCTGGAAAGTGTTTAGAGAGCAGATCATAGCTGTTGGATTTTATAATCAAGGAATGAAACCTGTGATTCATTATCAACTGTAATATAAAAGATTTATTCTCCTTTTATTTTTATTTTCGCCCTTTGATGTTTTATTTTCTTGACTATTTCATGCGAAAATGAGTATAAATGAATTGAACTAAACCGGAAGTAAACATCAAACCGGATTTGACTTGGCAAAAAGAAGAATTATTGTGCAATAACGAATCGCAGTAAATTAAAAAAGAGAAAGGAAGAGGACCATTGGTCTTGGACCCATCAATTATCATATTCTAGATTTTAAAGTTGTTATCTTTATTTGCCGACAAAAAAAAGTTGTTATCTTTATTTTCTTTTTCTTGTAGGTTCATTTTGTGTTTGAGAATTTGAGCTTGTATTTTTCTGTATAATAAGTCGATAAGATAAGCTAATTATTGAGATATACGATTATGAAGATGCAATGCAATGTCTTACCAATTGAGAAATCATTTTAGTAATTTCTGATGACGCGTCGCTCATAAAATGACTCTCCAATTAATTGTTATAATTTGATTAGTTGATAATTTTTTATTTTTTATTTATTTAATTATTTTTTTAAAAAACTAATCCTATAATTACCTAATATAATCCACGTTTCTAAACAAATGACTAAACATATTAAATACAGATGAATTAACATAATTTATTATAGAAATAAATTAAATATCATATATTAAATTATATAAGTTGATAATATATATAAATACATATGATACTACATAAACAATTATAAAAATGATTTTTAATATATTTATATGAGTAGTGAATACAATAAATTATAGATTTTTGAAAACTAATTAATCTAAACCTAATAATATTAATTAAACTCACTCATTCACTATATATATATATATATTCTAAATAAATATGTAAAATAAATGTGAAATAGTCAAATATATAATTTAAAATATTCCAATCATTTTCAAATAAAAATGTGATATCATAGATTATTTATAACTTTTAGAAATGATTAAAATATTTTTATATTTTAAAACATAAAAACTTTATGGTAAATTTTAAATTTATATTAATCAAGATTTTTTTATTTAGTTCATCTATTAATATAAACATATGGTAAGTCATTTATAATGTGGTAATTCATTTAAAATTATTGTAAGGTAAGTAATTTAAAATTACATTAATAAAACACATGTTTTTTCCTAGAGTTAATACTCTATTAATATAATTTATATAACTTTTATTATAATACAATTAGCATGTTTATTTTAATAGGAAAAATGCAAGAGACATAAATAAAAACACAAGGGAAAATTATAAAATATGATTGTTGTGTTTTTGGTTCTTTTATATTCATATGATTTAATTTTTATTTGTTTGTTGAGATAAAAAAAAAATTTCTGTTACTACAATGTGATCTAATTAGTTTTATGTGTTTTTAAAACGTTAAGATGAAATGAGAAAGGAAGATCAATAAAAATTACCAGTTCTACAATTGTTAAAGTCAAAGATGAAAAATATAATGTAAATTGAAAGTAAGAAAATATTGTTTAATGGGATGTATTTTTGAGGTATAATAAACTTTTAAAATGTAAAATAATAAAAATTAACTAATTTTATAGAAATAAAATTATTTTTATTTTGATTTAACATTGGATGTCACATTAGTACTAAGTATATATGCTTAAAATAACGACATTGCGTTATATAAAAATTTAAAAATTATTTTTTATTTTTTATATAATTAGTTAATAAGATTTAATTAAGATATGTTTATTTTAAAGTAATTTAAAATAAATGAAAATAATAATTTTAAAATATATCTAAACTATGCTTAGTTTTAATAAAAACAGTTTTTTTTTATGAATTAGTGTTTGATAAAATAGTGTGATGATCAGAAATAATTTAGGGAAGAATTTGTTTGCTTAACCAATTGAATTTTATGTTAAACATTAAACAAAAAATGAGTGAGAAATTGTGATTTTGATTTGATAAAATTCTGAGAACTATTGGTTAACCTACCATTTTCTTAAAAGCATCTCCAATGTATTACCCCATTTTTTACTCTAAAATGGTGTAAAACCAAAATGGAGTTGAGATTTCCTCCAATGTCTTACTCCAAAAATATATATTCTTAAATGATTCTATATTTATGTAATTAATAATTATTAATAATACCTTCTACTTCTAAGAATTTACCTATAAATCCTAAACTATCTTATGTTTACAAAAGTTTTTTAAAATAATTTATTTAAATTAACCATTTATTATTAAAAATACAAGAAATGATTAAAAACAATACATATTTTGGTTCAATAACTATTATTAGAATATTTTCCCCACAAATGCTTAACTAACGCATTTCGTAATGAAAAATGAGTTTTTTATCTTTAATATTCCTAAATCTAGCAAGAAAATTTTGAAATCTTATATTTTTTTCTTTTGCAATTTCAATATCTGGAGGTGGAGCTTCTCCTAAGTTAGATTGGTGCATCAAGTTTACACTCATCCTCAATTATCATGTTATGTAAAATTATAAATGTAGTCATGATGTCATGTAACACATTTTTTTTCCTAAAAACGAACATTTCCTTTCATAATGGCAAAGTGATTGTAGAACTCCAAATGCACGTTCAATATCTTTCCAAATGGGGTGAAAATATCAAAAATGAAAAGAAAACTTGGTGATCAAACATCAATAGTTATAAAAACCTTAGAAGAAGGAAATAAACAAGTTTTGAAACGGTTAAAGAAGACAAATGCTGAAAGAATGCATCGTAGGGAGATTCAGAAACAAAAACGTTCATAAAAGATATCTATGATTAAAAAAAAACACTAATTATATTGGTCCTATTGGGACTATACCAAAAACACTCTCTTTTCTTTTGAATGCTAGAATGTTTCCGGTTTTTCACGTGTTAAAATAAAATATAAAGTAAATCTACAATCAATTGTCTGAATTAATTATAATATTGCTTTTCTGTTAGAGAAAGATTTTTAATGACTAAGATTTATGTTGTTGAAATATTTTAAATCTCACTCTTCTTCTAAAAATATATACTAAAATTTCTGATTATCCAACTATTTGAAATTAAAAATTAAAATTTTAAAATTTCTAATTACTATTCAAAAATTATAACAGTGTAAACATAACATTTAATTCTTGATATAATATAACTACCCGCAAAATTGCGGGCAACCACCTAATATCATTTAATCGTCAAAGAAGTTCCTACTGATTAGACCAAAAAAAGAAGTTCCTACTGATACATCTTTTACAATTTTAAATTTTTGTGATAATTCTAATTTTACCACAAAATTGATATTATTTTTCAAATTTATATCATTAAAAGAGGATCATTCCCAGATTATAACATTAATGAAAAAACTTAAATTTTCCAAAATTACCTTTTATTGTATGCCTAAATTTGATTATTCATTAATGACATTTTGATCAAATTTTTAAAATGGTCTTGGAAAGAATTAAACTAAATTAATCAAAATAATACATATTGATCTCTAAACAATTATTAATGATTTTAGTTGGTCATTTGCCTATTTTATTATATGCTTAATGATGAATCATTTATCCATCCTTTTAATATAGTTAATTTAGTTATACCAAAAAATTAAAAGCAAGAGAATATACCTAACATCTAATGTTTTACGAATATACAGAAACTTGAGTATATTGCTACTAAGATATTGTTACAATTTAAAGTAAAAATATTCTTCAAATACAATTTTTTCATATAGTTGATCTAAATTATTAATAATAAACATCCTAAATTAGTTCTATTGTTGTATTAAAATCTACTATAATTCAGTAAATTCATAACAAATAGATTTTAGGAAATCTTCACAATTTTGAAATGAAAATAGTCCAGTTTTTATATTTAAAAAACTTTGGAAAATACAATTAATTAACTTTTAACAATTATGGTAAATATAAAATTTGCACAAGTACAAATTTCATCGACAAACATTGTTTTACTTATTTAGCAATCATATATATAACACTTGAGTGACAATCTCAATATTTAACTAATGGTCATTTTGCAACACTATATAAAATTTAGATTTCGTTCAATATTCTATATAATCGAACCATATAACTTACGCAAAATTTATAGAAATAATTAACAAAACAAATATTTGCGCTTTTTAAGCGCGGTCAAAATCTATTTTAGATTTAAAGAATGATCATTTCTATAAATATCCTAAATTTATTATGAAAGAAACTAAATTAAATTCTTAAATCGTTTATAAGTGTTCAAGAATTATTTATAAAATTTTAGTCCCATCCCCTAAATACTAAAGCTTAAATAATAATCATTAAACTCTAAACCAAAATGGTAGGATATTTTGAATGAAAATATTTTTGAAAATAGTATCCAATTTGTGTTATTTCAAACAATTTTTCTATTTTCTTTGCACTTGTTTCAATAAAAAAATTAATATTATCTTTAGAATAATATTATGAGACTCAAAGGTAAAAAATTAACTTCCACCTTCCATAATAACAAAAAAAAAAATAGGTAATGACAAAAAAGCTTTTAGATTTATAAATCTTTTTAGAATAAATCTTGTAATAGACAAAACTTTGGTGAGTTTTAGATAATGTTTATCGACGTAGACACCTAACTATACATTCCATTCGTAAGCTTTCAAAAGCATCTCAACACTGAAGATGAAAATACAAACCTCAGACAATTTCTTAACTAGATGCTTGGATGCAATGAATTCAGATACATCAAACATATGTTTTATACACCGAGTTTAACGATATGTGTTACTTTAATTGGTTAATCATAACATCTAGGAATTTATTAATTTGCACTGTTATAATGCATTATATTTTCCAAACCACACCTGAGTTTTTTGTTGGATATATATATATATAGATAAACGACTTATTTCCACACTAAAAGTATTGTATATTAATAGTTTCACACAATCTTTTGTGCTCGTCCAAATTGCATTTTTTTACCTCTATTTTTAAAGATCGAACCAAAACTACACAGACGAATGTTTCGCTTGGTTTTACTGGTTTAGAATCTAAGCCAATATTAAACCAGTTAAACCGATCAAACTAGTTGGTATCGAACTAAAATTGTAACCCGACTTAAAATGATATTTAAATAGTACTCGACCCAACTCTTTAGTATAATACTGGGTCTAGTTCTATTTGAATATTATGTGGAGTCGAGTTTTAATTCCAGTTCGATGCCAACTGGTTCGATATTGGTTTAATTAGTTTGAAATCAGTGTAGATTATAAACCAAACGAAACTTTTGTATGTGTAGTTTCGGGTTTCAATTTTAAAAAATGGGGTAAATAGGTTCATATACTTAAAATGTGTGCAATTAAAACTATCATAAAAGGTTGTATGTAATTGTTATTATACAATATTTTTAGTGTGGAAATAGTTCGTTTACGTGATATATAGGTGCACTGACATAATGCTGGATGTTTTTTTGGTTGTAACTTTTTAACAAGAATTTCATGCTAAACACATAAGAAGTAAAATAATTTATAATTAAGCCACATACTATAGTTAATTAAGGGGAAAGCTAGTAGAAACATCAGCAACTAAAGATAAAAAGTTTGATCAAAGAACTCATGATAAACCGGTAGTTATTGCTTTGAAGAGATGAAGACCCGTTTACTTACGGTTTAGGTGGCAAAGAGCTAAGCCACATTTGCATAATTGAGGATGACATTCCCTTATACTCTTGCAGAGACTGTCCAAGATTGTGGCGATTGCATCAGCTGAGCGGAAGCAGGGGCGGATCTAGACGGTTTTGTAGTTGGGGGTACAATGTTAAAAGTATAAAAAATAAAATTAAGTTGATGCCCACTTTCATATTCTTCCCAAAACTAAAGAATACTTAACCAAACATGCTTAAAATATTTAAGAAAAACAAAAAAAAAAGTAGGGGGCACAGGACCCCGTACCCATACACTTGCGTCCGCCCCTGAGCGGAAGGACTGTCCAAGACTTGTGTTCTGACCAGAGCCAATAGATAGTTTTCTGCCAACCTTGGAGTGTAAGGCGCATTTTTTATTTGACTCGAAGAAGGAGAGCCTACAACTGGTTGATCGTTTCCAGCCAACATGCGCAAGGTGCCAGTCCACACCTAGTTTCAATAATAGTCAAAACAGAAAAACTGAAATCACATTCAAACAAGAAATGGTTTCTTGATTCAGTAATAATAGCATTGCAAAAGAGACAAACAGGGCTCACTTATATACTTCAAGTAGTCATTATATCCCTTGTTGGGAAATTCAACATTAAAGAAAAAAAACAATCAAAAAGTTGTTAATACATAGGAGGTCCAGATTAGTAATGACCAAGGCACAGTTAGAAAGTATCCCCTGATTTTGCTGTAAATTACCCTTGTGAAGTAGCATTGCAGAGTTTTCCATCCACCTCTCATTCATAATAATTCAGCTATTGAGATGTAGTCAATGTTGTCAAGTGAATTTGTATGGATAGTTGATTCCCTCATCTAGTAGGTTGAAAGTGCCATTTTCCTTTGCTATAGATAGACGCAAGTGTTGTTGTGGATGAGATTCCTAGTCGTATTGAACTATTTGAAAGGAAAGATTAAGTTTTATCCATGGGAGATGCCTCAACTAAAAGTAACTTGTTAGCTAGCCAAGAAAGAGACTTGTTTTCTTTCATGACCCAAAAGTTATGTGTTTGTTACAAGCTTTTGGCAAAGATGAATGATGCAGACCAGAACGTTCAGATGCCCCCAATCACTATTTTATTAACCGGATCTTGACTTTAAGAAGTAAATGCTCACAATTAAATAAGCTCAGTTTTTAGTATAAAGTGGGACTCCCACGTAACGAACCACAAGGCATGCCCATAGATATACCTGAATTACAGCAACTCACATTCATTAAGCACAGTATGGACATTTTGCACCACAGTAATGAACGATGAACATTGTAGAAGATAGCAAATAGTAGATCACTCTCTGTTGAGGTGGATATGAATGAAACATCACCAGCCTCTGCCCATAAGTGATTCTCCCTTTCAAATGGACGTGACTTATATTTTCATTCAAACTAATGATATAATAATTATGAATTAAGAAATAATTTTCAATACTAGTCACTCAGACCATTTGATTGATCCAATTACATATCAAAAAAATTCAATGTAATTTCGTGTTTCTCGTCAAACATAGTTATTATTTGTGTCTTCTATGTAAAATTCTTTCCAAAAAATTACATGCTTACAAATTAAGAAGCATATTTTCGTATAATATTACATAATTTGAAATAATCTTAAATTGTTTGTCCTTTCCAAGTATCACCACATAATACATCATGGACTTGTCGAGCTTAGTAGCAAGAGCTTGTGACCCAAACGGAGACATTAAGATTGCACAACATTGGAAGAAGTTTTGTTCACCGTAAAAATGGTATATTATATGGTTTGGACCTTGCTCTAAGGAGATTATCGGCCTCGTCCTAAAACCTCTTTGTCAAAAAAATACATCATGGACTTGTTAATATCTTTATGATTTATAACAAAAGAAAATTAAAACTAAAAACTCTATTTCGTTTAAGACTTTCTGCTATCCAAATTCGAAGGACGCTTCCTAATATCTTTATTGACAAAGTTTCATTTGAATATCTTTTAAGAATTTGTAAACATGTAACTGCACAATTTTTTTTGTTCTTCACCATTTTAATAAATTTGTGAAAGATTTACAGTGGAGACTTACGAATGTGAACTATTTATAGATTTTCAAAGATCTATACAAAAAGTCAGGACTTTAAGATTTGAGAAAATTATTTTACAATAGTACATTTAAAATATATTTTAAATATTACAAATATACACTCTATTGCATAATTAAAAAATCCATAATTACAAAGATACACTTGTTGAGATATTTTAACAATAAAAAAAGTGGGTTGTATTTTATAATGAGAATAAAATGAGAAGACATAATTCTTAAAACTAATAACTGTAGAAAGTTACTTATTTGGATATTTAATTAGTTTAATAAACTAATTTATTTTTTTATAATGAAAAAAACAAAACTCTTAAAAATAATAAAGTTCAAAAATATTTTATGAAAAGACATAACTTTTTTATAATAAAAACAACTTTTAAAACTAATAAAATCCATTTTTAATGAAAAGACATAATATTTTATTAATGTAAAAGCACAACTCTTAAAACTAATACATTTCAGTTTTTACGAAAAGACACAACTTTTAACATTAATTAGGATTTTTATTATGAGTTTGTTTTTTTATAATGAGAAGACATAACTCTCAGAATTGATTACTGTATAAAGACATTTATAGGGATATTTTAAACAATTTTTAAACTAATTATTTTAATAATGAAAATATAAAATTATTAAAATTAATAGCGTTCAATTTTTTATGAAAAGATACAACTTTTTATAGTGAAAAATACAACCTTTAAATTAATACATTTCAGTTTTCTTAATAGACACAACTTTTAGCATTAATTGAGATTCATATTATTAATGGATTTCTCTTAGTATTTATATTTTATGTTTATTTAAGATTCTGTTAAGATTTTTTTTTCCTTTTAAATTTGTAACCGCAAAACGGAAGTTTCAAATTTTAGAAAAATAATAATTTGGAAAGCGGAAAAATTAACAAAATTGATGAAAGAGAAAATATGAGAGAGAAATATAATTCTAAAATAATTTATAAAACTGAAAAAGAAATAATAGAAAAGAAAAAGAAAAACAGCAAATAAAGAAGGTGGCAATCATGTATATATATATAGTTAAGAGATTGATTGTTAACTGCATTAGCAATTTTCAGAGCTGTTGCTTCACCATTATCGGCTGGATTAGCTTAATTCTCTTCTCTCTGAATTAACTTACACCAAAACCCTAATTTTTAGAAATTGTTTCAACAGAAAACAACTTATAAAAAGAGTTGTCCCTTCCATGGAGTCTTCTTCTTCTTGATTTTAGCAAGAGAACGTGACAAAGAGAAAAGAGGTACCTTTCAAATTCGAATACTCTAAGAAACACGTTCGTGCTCGAGGTATTATTACCCACTTTTAATTCATCGTTTGTTTTTGTTTGTTTGTTTACAATCGTAATGCAAATCTGAAACCGTGTGTTTGAGTTTAGTGCTAATATTAATATTGATTAGTAAATGTGGATTTAAAGGTAACGTATATGAGAGAGGTTTTGAGGTTTCATACGTTAAAATCTCTTCTGCTAAATTAGAGAACAAGTCCATCAATGTTTAAAAAAAAAAACAACTTGAAAACGTATTTTTTTTTTCTTCTCGATTTGATTCTATTTTTGGAGTAAATATTTGTCTCTTCTTCTTCATTCTTTTTGCTTTTCTCTTTTAAAAATTGAATATGATTCTATTTTTTCTCTGTGTTTCTATATTTATCACTTCTATGTTCTGCCATTGATTTATGCACTGGGTATTTTATAGATTTATAGTCTCTTTTTTTGTTGATGACCTAATCATTAACGTAATCAGTCATCATCTGAATTTGTATGAGGCTAATCTTTGCTCTTTTATCTTTCTTAACTATATTAAAAGCAGAAAGATTCATTTGATCATCTTTATAATCTGTTTGTTGTTTTTTCTTATCTCCAGGTTGAAAAAAATCTTATTCTTCCCACAAAACTCTTCTGGGAATCTTTATATTTCAGGCTGATTCATCTTATTTTATATATAAACATAATTATATATAAGCTAAGATGGATCAGATGTCACCTGATAACATCAAGGGACTCATTTTAGCAGTTTCTTCAAGTATTTTTATTGGATCTAGCTTCATCATCAAGAAAAAAGGTCTCAAGAAGGCCGGTGCAAGCGGTGTCAGAGCAGGTTTCCTTTTTCTTTCCTGAAATCATTGACATCTTTTAAGTCCTATGGTCTTGAATTAAAACTTTTGCAAGATTAGTTTAAATAACTGTTGCTGTTTTTGTTGTTTTATCACCAATCAGGTGAAGGAGGCCACGGTTACTTATCTGAACCATGGTGGTGGGCTGGAATGATAACAAGTAAGCCTTATCAAATGCTGCAAAAATGTTCTTAGGAATCTGTTTAAATTGCAATGAGAGGATATAAAAAGGTGTTGTGTTTTGGTTCTATTGATCTAGTGATTGTTGGGGAAGTAGCCAATTTTGCAGCCTATGCATTTGCACCAGCTATTCTAGTAACACCTTTGGGAGCTCTAAGTATTATATTCAGGTATTCTTATGCCTAGATTAGTATCATCATAATACATTATATAAACAATGGTTTTCTTGAAAAACAAAAATACACTTGTTGTATGCAGCGCAGTGCTCGCCCATTTCATTTTGAAAGAGAAACTGCATATATTTGGAGTGCTTGGTTGTGTTCTCTGTGTTGTTGGTTCTACAACTATAGTCTTACACGCCCCGCGCGAGCAGGAAATCGAATCAGTCAAGCAAGTTTGGAGGCTTGCTATTGAACCAGGTATGTGTACATGATTCATTCTTCCACACAGCCATCATAACAAACACAAGTTTTGACATGCATTATAATCAACAAAGTTAATGTTCAGCTGTTTGATCAGGTTTTCTTGTGTATTCTGCTGTGATTGTGGTTGTGGTGCTTGTACTGATCTTCTACTATGAACCGCGCTATGGGAAGACTCATTTGATAGTATATGTTGGAATCTGCTCTTTAATGGGATCTCTTACTGTAAGTTTTTTCATCTTTTCTCTCTCTTAAGTATATTTCCTCAATTGACAAAAAAAAAATATATTTCCTCAAGATTTTGTCTCTTGTGCTCTTAGGTTATGTGTGTTAAAGCTGTGGCCATTGCCATAAAGCTGACATTCTCAGGGATGAATCAGTTCAAATACTTCCACGCTTGGATTTTCATTCTAGTAGTCACTATATGTTGCCTTTTGCAAATCAATTACTTGAACAAGGCACTAGATACATTCAACACAGCGGTCATTTCTCCGGTTTACTACGTCATGTTCACAACTTTCACCATTATAGCTAGTATGATCATGTTCAAGGTCAAACTCTCTCTCAACCCTTTTCTTGTCTCTCTATAACATCACAACAATGTTTCTTAACCTCTCAACACTTCCTCTACGTGGTTTTTACAGGATTGGGCTTCTCAAAGTGGCTTGAAGATTGCGACAGAACTGTGCGGGTTTGTGACGATATTGTCAGGAACGTTTTTGCTTCATAAGACGAAAGATATGGGAAACAGTGCAAGTGGTCGTGGAGCTGTCACTATGCCTAGAGACACTCCTGTTTTCACCAACTCAGCATCTGGTCGGAGCTCCACCTCGGAAACAATACCCTCCTGAGAGTTTTTTTATTGATTATCCAACGGTTTGATCTAACGGTCCAGATTCTTCCCTGTACGTAAACACGAGCAAGAAAAAAAAGATTCAAAGCACAAGGACGTGAGTGTTGGTATGGTGATGATTTTGTTAGGAATGTTTGACTGATTGCTTTTCTATTTTTGTTTCCAACATGATGATAATGTAAGTTTATGACTAAAGAGAATTAAGAACAAAAATATATTTAAGGTCAAAGATCACTTGGAGAAACCAATGTCTTGACATAAACTTTGGTGTCAGGACAACCACTTGAGCTGGCTGAAAGTGAGTACTGAAACTTTCCATTGGCAACTGTTATAGCTGGTGTGATCTAAACTGCAAACCACCAAACCGGTTGACATCCAAAGCGGTCTAACAAACTCAGTCAAACCAGGAATGGTCAAGAGTATAGAGCAAGATTCTTCTTCTCAAAACCCACTCTTCACCCATACATTTGCATAGGATTGTGCATTTAATCCAGACCCCAAAACCCAAACCGAATCCAAGAAAACGTTTCGGGTTGAGTATGTGTAATGTCATTTTATCTCTATTGGGTTTTGTTGTTGAAGACCCGCGGGTTTTGGCTCGACCAGTCCCAAACCAAATATGTAACATGATAGGATACCTAAAATACCCAAAACTTCTAGTATATATTAGGTATATTTGAGTGTTTTAATATATTTTTGGTATTACATATATTTTTAAACCCCGAACTGACAAATTCAAATTACTCTATTGGATTTTAAAATCTAAGATCCGAAAGACCAGAACTCGAAAAGACTCGACCCAAATGCCCGAGCCTAAGTATGTATTTTCTCTTTTGCCATAACACACCTTTCAAATCTCCAAGCGTCAATGTAAATCATTGTTTCTTGAAACATTCTGATCCAAGAAGCTCCTTCCTTGAACACACTTTTAAACATGTCATATGATATTATGATGGTCATTGGTCAATAATAGTGATGATGAGTGAATGGCTGTCAAGTTAAGAGTTCCATTGATAATAAAGACGCAATGACACTCAAAAGCATTTGAGGTGCTTGTTGCAACTAATAACCTATTCTTCTTTGAATCTTGATAGTCTCCCTTTACTCTAAGCTAATCACTCTTAATCTCTCTCGTTCTCTTCTTCTCTCTCTACATCAAGAACTCAAACAAAATAATCAAGAAAACACAGAGTTGTTCATTTAGTCTACCTCTGATATGCAGAGCTATCATGGGAGCCAAACTTCCGACCATCCACTAGAATGGTGATCAAGCTCTCGACATCCCAAAGAAACTGATTAAAATATGATTGAGAAAAAACCTCTATGAATAAAATACCCGTAATGTATTGTGTATACATCATTTTATACACACAATGTACAGACTTAAATCAGATTCTTTATCAAACTCAAATTGCACCTTAACCGATGAACCAACTTAAACTTGCTTAATCTTCTGGACCCACGAGTGTATCAGACTCTCCTAGCTAATACATTCAAGTTCAGTGCAACCTCAACAATTTCCACCTTGGACTCAACTCGCATGAAATTTTCTTCTTCCTCTTCAAACTCCACTCGTTCTGTGAATCACCTTCCGACAAAAAGCTCTTTCATGTTTTGATAACTTTGAGAATTTCCAACTCTCAGTTGAACTTGTCCATCAAAACCACATTTTTTAGTACATCAGATAGATTCTTGCTTGTGTGTTTCTTTAACACATCAACCACATCAGCTGCAATAGTGTCCCAAATGAAGTAGTATTTCAATGCTATATGCTTTCTCCTTTCGTGGAATGAATTGTTATTGGAGATACAAATCATACTTTGTGAATCACACCATATCTTGTTTGATTTCTGCTCAATCCCAAAGTTTTGAAGTAACCCCTTTAACCATATTGCCTCATTTACATCCTTAGTGAATGCAATGTACTATGCCTCCATTGTTGTTAATGCTTCAACCCGCCGAAGCCTTAGACTTCCAACTAACCACACTAAAACACATAACCCAAAGTTGAAGTTTTCTTATCCATGTCTTGCTGCAGAATCCGAGTCATAATAAACTTGGATATTCAACTGTTTTTATTGTGTATAACAGAATTGTAAGTCCAATGATCCCTTAATATATTTAAGCAACCACTTGACTCCTCCCCAATGTATCTATCATGGTCTTCTTATGAATCTACTCATCAACCTGATTCCATAAGTCTGGCCTGAGCGTGACCATACCATGGTATACATAATATTACCAAGTAATGAACAGTACGATAATACTTCTGTATACACACACTCATCTTTCTCTTTCATATATGCCAACTTAAAATAGGCTCCAATAGGTGCTAAGCAACTCTTGGAATCTGCCATTGTAAAGTTACGCACAACTTTCTCTTCAGATACTCACTTTGAGATAACTTCATAATCCATTTTTTTCCAACTCAGAATATATCAATTCCACTATTCGATTCTTTTTATAATCAAATTTATTTAATATGTTGTTTCATGCATATATGCATCTAATCTATTAAAACTAAAGTACAAATAGGAAATAACTCTTATTTTTACTTAATATTTACAAAGAATACCACTCATATTATCCATACATCCAAACATCTAAACATTGATTCTTAACAAGAAAAAATAAATCTCGTCTAAGCCCATTAACAATCTTTATAATTGGAATTGAAGATTTTATAAAAAAAGGTATATGTATTTTCCAAATTTTTATAATAAAAGAGAATTATACATATATATATATAGCATTAAATTAGTTTTATTTTTATTCATATTCGTAGAAGATACCAACTACATTTGAACTATAAAAAAATAATGTTAATAATTTCATTTATAATTAAAATTTATTTATTTACAATAACAAAATTATGTAACTTTCCATAACAATGTAATGACTAAAATACATACTAATATTTATTATAAATGGATATATATATATATAAACAAATACAATGTATTATCATTTATACGAGATATATCTAATAAGAATAACTTATGTAATTTATAGATTTAAAAAAATTTAATCACTATATAATAACAATTAGGTCTAAGAAAGATCGAATATCTTGGGTATTTTAGGATATACGGGTTCAGATATGCATTATTCGGATTCGTAAAATTGTTATCCGGATCCAAATATTTGGGGTTAGGATATTCTGACTAAAAAATCGAATACACGCGGATATCCGGACATGTATTTTTTTAATTAAAAACTAACTATTAACCATCTATTTAGTTAATTTAAAATTATTATTTAAAAAAAACTTAAAAATCATTAAAATTTATTAAAAATTAAAATTTTAGTATTTATATAAAAGTATATGTAATATGCATAGATAACTATAATTAAATTTTAAATATTTAATATCCGGATCCGGATATCTAGACCTAAAATTTTACTATCTGAATTTCTACTTGGATCAATCAAATCCGTAAAATCACTATCATGATCTCTGAATATCCATTTTTCGAAAGCGGATGGGATCCTGAATCAGATAACGGATATTGAATATAAAGTTCAAGTCATATATACAATTATGTCAAACAAATTGTTTAAAATATTATACATTTACAAAAATAACGTCCGCGCGGATCAAATGCTAGTATACTATTAAAATAGAAGTCATAATTTTTTCATGTATGATTTTTTTAGGTGAACCTTCCCTTAGAAATTTATAAATGTATTTCTTTAAACTAATAATATAGTAAATATTTATTACTACTTGGTGTTTTGTATTATGTAACTTAATATGTCTTGTTCGATATTATTAATATATAATTATATATAATTTTATCATATTTTTATTTTATTTTATGAAACAACATATATTAATATATAATATATTTGTATTTTAATATTTTTTTAAAAAATAAAATAAATCTAATCATATAATAATCAAAATAAAATAATTTATAACTCATTTCGTTAGTTTTTAATGTTTTTTAATGAAAATGGATTAATTTTTGTGTATAATTCTCATTGATCATAATTTATTTTTAAAGACTTTGTAATTTAAATAAGCTACGTTTCTTTTATTTAATTTACAAACATATACCATCAACTCTAAACTAAAAAATCATACAATACAATTTTTTATCATGTATAATGTATATTTCTAACTTTATAAATTAAAATATTATATAATAAAAAATATTTATTCTTTATTTAAATTTAAATAATAATAAATTTAATATTTAATAATAATTACGAATTTAATAAATTATTTAAAATTGATAATCAAAAGATTTTATAATATTTTGTTAAAGTAAAATATGAAATATTCAATAATAAATAGTCTCATAGTATAATATTCTTATGTGTGATAGTATATTTTATTCAAATGATCTAATATATAAATATTATTTTTAGTATAATAAAAGTTCATAATGAAATGATCCAATGACCTTTTATCAGTTGAATATGACTCTATTTTAATATATTAGATATCTTTTGATATTTTTTTTCATTTTAAATTAATATATATATATATGTATATATATAGATATTCTTCAAATTCTAAAAAAAATTCTGCAAAAAAAGATTTTAATAAAATCTCAATTTTAAAATTTTATGTAAATAATTAATTTCTTAATTAATAATAAAATATTATAATACATTAATATATATTCAATTATTTTTTATTACACGAAAAAAATTGTATCATAATTTAATTTATTTTATAATCATAATCTATCATATTTTAAATTATTATATGGAACCAAATATGATAAAATTATATTAAATCGATATATTAATATATATATTATTTTCAAAAATATAAATATTTATGTTAAAAAATATAATATATTAGCAAAACGGGTTAACACACTATACTATATTATATATGTATAAAATTAAATATTTTGAACTTTTATATATACAAGAGTATTTTATTAACATAAATAAACATACAAAATGATAGAAAGTAATCTAAAACTTTGAAGTGCGGGTAAGAAAACATTAAAAAAAAATTAAATATGTTGTATCATGCATATATTGATTTGATTGATAATCAAATGTAAATATAATAAGACAAATATATAATAAGAAGCGATAAATACATGTGACGATTTAAAACAAGTGATTAGTTAAGACATGTAATCTATAAAATTATTGTATTTGAAATATTGATATAAAAATTTAAATATATGATTAAGTTAAAAATATATATATATATCACTAATAATATATAATAAATATCTATAAATATATAAATTAAATTAAATATTCGAGCGGTTGCGCGGATCAAAATTTAGTTGGGTATAAAATTCATTTATCTGAAAGATCCGAATCTGATCGGATATTACACGAACCTGACCTGAATATCCGAAGTCCCAACCTATTCATCACCCATTCACCCTTCACCCTGGAAGTGAAAGAGGTTTGATCATGGGAAGTGAAAGAACACCGTTTCGTAGTCTTGTGCCATGTCCAAGTTCGCGTCATATGAGAATGTGGGAGTCGTTTCATGCTACATGTTACTTAAGTAGGCCTTCAATGAGTTGTAAGTAGAATTTTAGTTATTAATTCCTTAATAAAAACAAATTAATTGACCGAATCAATTCAGTTAGACAAATAAAGAAGTCATAGATATTTCAAGATTGTTTGACTATGAAAACTTCTTATAAGATGTATTCAAATCTTATTTATTTACTAACTATAGTTACAAATAAAAAAACAACACAAAATCAAAATGATGTAATAAACTTAGCAAGATTTGTTATTCAATCATTTAGAATCTTTATTTTTCACAATATTTTCAAAAGATAAGAAAGAAAAAGTTATTCCTTAATTTAAACCACATTGCGTAAATGTTACAGTTCACTTCTCGCATTAAAATATACACACTATTATTCACTCCTTTATTTTGTATTATTTGAATTAATAATCTCTTTTGATTTTTATTAAAGTAGTATCATAGTTTGGTGCGTCTCCAATCTACCCCGCAACTTGCGGTGGCAAGTCAAAAAAAAAAAAAGTTAGACACGTGTTCGCTTCCGATTGATCGAACACCCACGGCCTTCAAATCTTATTGGTTGATACACATCACCCGTTTGTTCTAAAAAATAATTCACAAAACTTTCACAGTAATCACAAAAATGCCATTATAGTAACAGTCCTCATTTTTAATATTTTTTTCCTTTAATAAGAAAACGATGACTAAGAAGAGTATCAGATCAAAAAGTGCATCTATCATAAGTACGGTCGATCTTCCCCTTCCATTTAGCGGGACCCACATGAGAAAAAGACAAAAATTACATAAATGCCATTCAATCACACCGTCAATCTTGTTTTCCACGATAACTTCAGTGGGCCGCGTCGTACTTGATTATTGACATCGAGTATGCGTTCAAGGAAAGGTGATTTATAAAGGATTCATTTTTAGTGTCATCCCCTTCCCCACTTCCAACCAAAACATAATCAAAAATATATAAAAACAATTATTAATTAAATATATATTATTATTTTTTACCTTTCTCGAAAACAAAGCCGTGTTGATATTTGGAGAAGAGAGAGAGATTAAAAAGCTTTCATAAGTTTCTCCTTCTCAACATATATTCTCTCTCCTAAAAAAACAAAAACTTCGAGAAATTTTTAAATGGAATCGTTCATGGATGAACTTTTGAACTTCTCTGTACCGGAAGATGAAGGAGCGGTGGTTCTTCGCTCGCCGAAGAATATCGCTCGCCGGAAAACTGGATTACGGCAGACGGAATCTTTCGGTTTCTTGAATCCCGACGACGACGACCTCGTAAGTTCCTTTTACCTCGGCCGTTTCGTAACGTCACATGTTCGTCGGTGACTCGGCCGAGTTGACCGAGTCACGGCGTTTGGGTTGTTGACTCAGTCGGTTTCGCCTTTATTTATTATTCTCTATTCCTATTGGTTAAGTGAACGTCATGTGTGGACGTTTTTTTTTTGTTGGCCGGTGATGTTAAAAGACGATAATGCCCTTGGATGTTTTTTTAAAACCCAATGCGTTGTGGTTTCTAATAGTTTGTTGGAGGGTGTTTTGGAGAATATACTTATTAAGGGAGAGTCATTGTTTCGTGAGCTGGCACGTTTAAAATTATTTCAACCCTTTTCGAATTTTGATAGCATACCTTTTTTGAAATATTATGCATCCTCAATTATTTATATGAAATTACTTAAATACCCTTGTGTTTTGCAGGGAGAGGTTGAGGAAGAAGATTTGGAATGGATATCAAACAAAGATGCTTTCCCAGTGATTGAAACATTCGTCGACGTGTTACCGTCTGAACATTTTAATGTCTCGTTGCCGGAGCGAGAAGCTGGCGAAGGGAAACAGTTGAGTCCTGTCTCAGTACTCGAGACGAGTAGTCACAACATCTCTGTAACGACCTCCAACAATAGTAGCGGAACCACCCCGACGATGATTAGTTGCTGTGTCGGGTTTAACGCTCCCGTTAAGACAAGAAGCAAGCGTAGGAGGAGAGACGATTTGAGGATTTTGTGGACAGGAAACGACGAGCGAGTAGGAGGAGGAGGAGGAGGAGGGTTGCAGAGGAGGAAGATGACGGCGGCGATGGGAAGGGTGTGTCAGCACTGTGGAGCTGATAAGACGCCGCAGTGGAGGGCGGGACCGTCGGGACCGAAGACGCTGTGTAACGCGTGTGGCGTGAGGTACAAGTCAGGGAGGCTTGTTCCCGAGTATCGCCCGGCTAACAGTCCGACTTTTTCGCCGGAGTTGCATTCGAATTCTCACCGGAAGATTGTAGAGATGAGGAAGCATGTTGTGTCCGGTGATGGTGGTGGTGGTTGTAGGAAAGATTGTGGTTAGAACTTGTTAGGATTGATTTTCTTGTTCTCGAGTTTGTTTTAGGGTTTTGCAGTTGAAATTTAGTTTGTTTTTTTTTTACCTTTTTTAAAAATTTGTGAAACTAGGGGTAATTATTAATTAGGAGATACTATGGTCAGTCAATGGAAGATTACTTTCTCATTTTACTGTTTATTTTGTGGTAATTAAAAAAATAGAAAAAAATATAAGTAAATTAATGTTGGATAATTTCATATGATTGACCCTTTTCAATGTTTTCTTGGTCCCAACCAAAAGGTTATTTTTTCTGTGACAGATATTGGAAATGCGAGGCAATTTTAGGAATTTTTGTGTATGTCTTTACTTAATTGAGTGATTCACTGACTCTACTTTTGTCTTTAATTACTGATAGATTCTCTAAAATAAGTTTCAGATATGTTATTGAATAAATATGTATATGATATTTACTATTTTGTACTGAAAGAGTAGGTCTTCGCATTCAGATCTTGTTGGGTCTGGATCTTTCGAGTTTAGATATTTAGGGTAATTAGAATTTGTAGGTCCAAATTCGGTTTGAGTCATATTTGATCCGGATCGGTTCGGATAATATATAGTTAGATCTAATAGGATAATTAAAATTTATCGGATCGGGTCCGGTTCGGTTCCAGATTTGATTATGTCCGGATCATGTTTAGTCCGGTCCAAAAAAAATCAAAAACATAAAAATACCTGAAAATATTTAAATATCCAAAAAAATCTAAATTTTACCTAAAATATGACCTCAAGACATGAAAAACACCAAACTTTTAGTCGATTATCCGAATTATATTTCTGACAATCTAAAATTTTACTTGAAACCTAAAATCATACCCAAAAAATCTAAATATTCAAAAATACACATAATATTTAAAAAATATTGAAACATTCATTTATATTTAATATACTAGAAGTTTAAGATATTTCGGATACTTCATTGGGTCTGAGGTTCGGGTTGGGGCTAGTGATCCGCGGATCCTCCACAACAAGATTCAATAGAATAAAAGGATTGATTTGGTTTCTACCCGAACTGAATTTTTGGGTCGATTTTGGGTCAGGTTCTCGAATCTTGATAAAATGCTTGGACCTATAAAAAAGATTGTGAAGGGTTACAAGGGGAAAATGTGATTTTATTTGTATTTTATCACACATAAGGAAATTCAGATTATATATGGGTGAGAATAAAAAAGACGAAATGAACAAATTATCAACCACTGATCAACTAACAACCAAATCTATTAAGTTTGAGCAGTTTTGCATTAAGCAAAACAATAAGAATTTTTTTTTCTATCCGAAGTACTTAGTACCTTTTTAAACCCGTTGTACCATGCTTGTGTGGTTAACTATTTTTGTTTCAGTTTCAAATATATTTCTACTATATTTTATAAACATTTTATCATTCAATGGTCGACAACTTGTCCACTAACATAATCATGTTGCGGTGGCTCATTACAAAATCGCATTAATTACAAAAATATCATGTTTGCATAGCAAAACCAACACTATATCACAAATCATTATCTATTAACTTTGATATTGTTTATATAATAAACATAATCGTCAATTACATAGCTAATATCGTCATTATCACAAAGCCATTAGTCTATTAAGTTTGATTTGTTTAAAGTCAGAAAGAAGATCGTCAATTACATAGTGAATATCGTCCCTTGTAATGCAAGATTAAGTTACTTTAAATTTCAATAGAATTATTTAATCAACATCATCATCTCTAGAGACAAAACCTGATGATGTAACCATTTCCTAATATGAGTAATTTAATGTGATAATAAGGGAATTAAAAAAGGATTAGACAAGTAACGTATGATTGAGGAGTCAGCATGTGTGTGGAGTAGTAGTCACATGGGAGTTGATACTTAGCTAATATCAGTGCACATGCCTTTACTCTTCTTCCTCCTAATTCCACCAACTCCATTGTCTCCATTCCACGCCATGAGTTATATCATCTTTTGCTATAGTTTTATTTTTTGAGAAAGGTTTTCAATTTTTATGTAATATCCAGTACATATATGTATCTACCATATTTTATTTCATTATACTTATATTTTTTTCTCTTTTGTACCTTTTTGATTTTAAAACTCTCATTTATATCCAATGTTTTGAAACTGGACCGGGTATTAATTTGATAGTGTAGTTGGATCCATGGTCAAACTGATCAAACCGATTCAAACCAGATTTTAAATTTTAATCTAATTTTAAATTAAGTAACTATATATATTTGTATAACTATAAAATTGTTTTGATAAAACTTTATATCAATAAAATGAAAATTTCAGAAATAATATAAAAATATAATAAAAATTTATTAATTAGATAGATAAAAAAATATATTTTTTTATAAAAGCTTTTAAGAATTTGCATTTTTTTTAACTTGAAATTAACAAAATCGAGTTTTAATATCAAATCAAGTCACCGATGTTAGCGAGTTTAATCAGTTTTTGATCGGATTTGCCTGTTTGATAAAATTCAGTTTTTAACACACCTCTGAACCTGGTTAGAAGAACTAATCACGGTTTGACCGGTGGGTTCAATTTTCAAAATACTGGTTATATCTGTACACAGGTGACTAGGGGAGGGCCAAAGCCATAGGCAATCGAACTTGAGAATATGTGAATGCATGACATGGATATTACCATTTTACCCAATCAATTATAATTGTTTTAGTTCTAAACTTTGAAATATTTTTTTATGGGTGCACATGCATCCACTACCCATAACCTACCTTCGCCCTTGTCTGTATACAAAACTTGCTAGAAATTCAAGTGATTGTAACATAATGGTTTTGTATTGTTGATCAAAATCGGACACATGATAGTTGATGAATAATGATATCTTTTCGTTTTGGCATGAATAACGATATCTTCTAAGCCATAATGCATTTTAATACTAGGATTAGGTAGATAAAAAATTGATTATTTTTATTGCATAGTCAACCCGATAAAAATGTCCTTGATTTATAAGTAAATATTTTTATTTCACAAGATAATGCATCTAACTATCTTTATATATGTAACCCAACTCCAAGCATATACTCTCTCAACTACAAAAAGATCTATGTTTCAGAAAAAAACTTTGTTTCAAAAAGATATATTTTTTACATTTTTAATACATTAATTAATAGTAAATTGTAAATTTCAAAATATTTGTTAGAATTTTATTGGTTAAAAATTATGAAAAATAATTAACTACGAAAAACTATGCATTGGAAATATTTTTTTAATTAGTGTGAAAATTCTAAAACATATATTAATTTAAAACAGAGGGAGTATTTTACTAACTAGCTACTCCTTTCATCTTTTGACGAACTTCTCTTCTCCCTTTATTTCAAAAATGAACAATGTATTTAAATTATAAGAACTCACAAGGTAATAATAATACGGTGGCGTTAGCGAGACTAACATGAACATCCAAACGCATTACCTATACAAATTAACCTCTCTATTGAGTGGTAACACTCTTCGCTAGATTCCTCGGCTGATCAACATTTTGACCTCTCAGAACAGTCAGATGATAAGCCAATAACTGCCCAAAAAACACCATCAAGTTTAGCTTACCAGAAAAACAGAACATAAGATATAGATCATATTGGTGTTACCTGTAATGGCACTATATTAACAACGGGCTGTAAATAATCTTCCACTTGAGGAACCTCTATAGCTCTACAAGATCCACTCGAGCTCACAGAAGCAGCATCACCTTTTGAACACATCACTGTCAACCTCCCTTTGCGTGCGTGAAGCTGCTGAATCACGGACTGTTGTTTGCTGAAACAAGCATCGCAAGTGGCTATCACAGGCTGTACTTCCCTAACCTTATCTGCATTCAAATATCATATAAAAACAAATTGCATAAAGACAGCCTTGAGAAGAAGCACCTGACTTACTCGGTAAATCAAGTAGCCCATCAACTATAGCTTCACGTCTCGTTTGGCTGGAGATTGTGTCACTTCCAATAGCTAGAGCTAGCATTACCATCACCACGATCTGACTTGTGTGTGCCTGATAATGTTTGGTGAAAGCAAATGTTGTTTTTAAGCTTCAAATCTTTAAAGATTTATATTCAGATATTCACGAAGATTACCTTTGTACTTGCCACACCTATCTCAGCTCCTGCGTTAATATGGACACCACAGTGTGTTTTTCTAGCTATGGAGCTCCCAACGGTGTTAATTATGCCGACACATAATGCACCGTTTTCCCGAGCATACTCCAAAGCAAGTAGTGTATCTGCGGTTTCACCAGACTGACTCACAAACACCGCGGTGTCCTCTCTGTATATTGGACCTTGCCGGTCCCAGAGATCACTAGCAATCTCCATGCTGACTGGTATACCTATGGAAAGAACTTAAGTTAAGCAGAGTCCACTCGAAAATCAAGAAAAAAAAACATATCATTGTAGTAGCATTTACCAGAGAGCAATGTTCAAGAAATTTCTAGGCGGTAACTAGACACTTTATAGATGACTACCGACTAGGCGAATTATTCGGGGCCTAAGCGAGGCCTAGGTGTTAATGAATTATTAATTTATTTTATATATATGTGATATTTATATGAAATATTTTAGTTTTTAAATAGAAATATAAAATTATTGTGATAAATTATCAAAATTAAATATGTAATAAGAAATTAGATAAATTTATGAATATATATTAACATTATTGTTTAAATTAACATATTTAGACTAATTTAGATCGATTTTATCTGATTCTGAATAATTTAAATTGACTTGAATCGTATAAATTGGATTATAGGAAAATCGTTTCGAATAAGACCGAGTTGGCGCCTAGACCGATTTTTAGAACCTTGCCAGAGAGTTCTTCCGGGATATGTCTAGATGCAAGAGCAGCATTGTAACTTGTCCCACATCCGATGAAAACTATACGGCGGCTGCGTCTTATGGTCTTTAGGTGATCTTTCAACCCACCAAGGAGGACTGTTTTCGGTTTGCGTGAACCACCACCACCTATGAGCCGACCTCTCATTGTAGTAGTTAAAGATTCGGGCTGCTCATGGATTTCTTTTTGCATGTAGTGATCATACTTCCCTTTGTTTATTTGCTCCACTTCCATCTCTAGTACAGATAAAGCACGTTCCACTGAAGCAGGTCTAGATGAACCATAACGCCTTTCGAACTTAAGTATTGACACGCCTCCACCCTGTTGATAAAAGTGGATATGATAAAGACATATCTAAAGAATCTGCACAGGTTGTATAATAAGCGAGTTACCTCATACATTAATAACATATGGTTATGTGTCATGGTATTTATTACCAACCTCGCCATCTTCAATAACCAAAACTTTCTTGGTATGCTCAACAAGAGCGTGCGGGTCACTTGATAGGAAAAATTCCTTGGGATGCTCATTCTTGGAAAGAAAGTGGGCATCCTTGAAAACATGACTACTGCTCTTGTCTTGATCTAGCTCCTTCGAAACCATGCAAAAGTTGAAATATACCGCAGTTGCTTAGGTAATGGAAGAACTCAGAAATGTGTTTGCTTCTGTGTGTGGAAAAGATGTTGAAAAAGACAAAACTATCATTAATATTATGATCAAGGTTGAATCATAAATATCAATATTAGGACCGAAGTGAAGCAACTCTGCCCTTATGTGCAACAAGAAGAATACCCTAAAAGTTGTGCCTTTGCATACACAACAAAGTAAATGAAAACTTTCATAAGCTTCTTTTTATGCCTCTCTCCACACCAGATTCCATGTTTACCCTAGAAGTTGTTCTAATGCTACATAGTCCGATACATACTAAGAAAAAAATCTGAAGCTACATTTGGATGAAAGTCACTTACTTTAATGCCTAAGGCTACCACGCTTGCAGGCAACTAACTCGTTGGGATAATGCCAACTTTTAAAAATAAGAGCATAAGCTCCCTCTAGATGTTGCATCACTTCAAAGACAACTTCACAGAAGGTCACCGTCTATTCACCTACAAAGCAAAAACGTACCCCTCAAAATGTGAAATGCTAGGACAAGTCAAAACAAAACTACTTGACATCAAGGGAGGCTCTAGGGTGATTTAGTAAAGATTTTAATAAAAAAGTTTTCTTTTTACAAATTTGGAGGCTTGTGTAATTTTCTTCAATTTTTTTGGAGACCATAAGCAAATGTTTGACCGGCCCCACTTGACATCATTGTTGGAGATAAGCCTCAATAGCTTGGAGTCTAAGTTTCCTATAACAAGTTGATTTAGGAAATAATGTTTAGTGCAATCCATATAGAATTAGGAGTTATCTAATACTATAGGAAATATGAGTTATCTAGCACTATATATATCATTGATGAGTTGTGTCAATGACAAGAAGAAGAACATGGGCTTTAACAAACCCAACAATTGGTATCAGAGCACAAGGTTTTGATCGATCGTTTGTTAGTAAGAAAACCGAGATATGGGAGATCTTACAACAACCACACGTCAAAAAGAGTTTGACAAAACGATCTCGATCCAGTGTCCTATGCTTACCTCTACGACTTACACCGTATGGTCAATGAGGATGAAAGTTCTGTTACGGATTCATAAGGTTTGGGAAGCTGTCCAAGGTGGAACAGATGAATCGAACAAGAACGATATCGCAACAGCGTTGCTATTCCAGTCCATTCCGGAGAATCTTATACTGCAAGTTGGCGAACAAGACTCACCGTTAAAGATATGGGAAGCGATAAGCAAGCGATATCAAGGGGCTGAGCGTGTCAAGGAGGCACGACTACAAACCCTTATGTCAGAGTTTGAAAGAATTAAGATGAATTCTTCAGACACAATATATAACTTTGCTGGAAAGTTATCAGAATTAGCAGCAAAGGCTGCATCCCTAGGAGAAACTATCGAAGAAAGCAAGCTCGTGAAGAAGTTTCTCAACAGTCTACCTAGAACCAAATACATCCATATTATTGCCTCTCTTGAGCAAGTACTCGATCTGAAGACGACAGGATTTAAAGAAATCATAGGAAGACTCAAGGCCGATGAAGAACGTATTAGAGAGGAGGAGAACCATGGAGAACCGCAAGGAAAGTTGTTACTTGCAAGCTCAGAACAACATAGTTCTACAGGAGGTAGGGGATATAGAGGTCGTGGTAGAGGAGGTAGAGGATATAGAGGACGTGGTAGAGGAAGATATAACTCACAAGAACGTTCTACAAATCACTCTCTCCAATCGAAAGATAAGAAAGAAAAACCACCTCTAATTTGCTTTCGATGTGATAAACCTGGACATTGGGCTTCAACATGTCCAGAAAGATTACAAAAGTTAGAAGAGGCAAATAAAACAGAAACAGAAGAAGTTGATCCAGCCCTCTATATGCACAAAATTGTATTCTTGAATGAAGAGAAGATCATTCCAAAGAATTACGTGAACCCTAAGGATGAAGATGGAATATGGTACCTCGACAATGAAGCAAGCAATCATATGACCGAAAACAAGCAATATTTCTCGGAGCTCAACCAAAATATAAAAGGTAAAGTTAAGTTCGGAGATGGATCATGCATTGAAATAGGAGGGAAAGGATCGATTTTATTTCAAAGCAAAGCGGACGAACAACAACTCGTCACAGATATCTACTACATCCCCGAGCTTAAGAGCAATATTTTGAGTTTGGGACAAGCTACGGAAGCTGGTTGCGATGTCAGAATGAGACAAGATTACTTGACTCTACATGATCCAAGTGGAAGACTCTTGGTGAAAGTCATACGGTCGTCCAACAGACTTTACAAGATTGGTCTGAGGATTGGAAAACCGGTATGTTTACACACAAGAACTGAAGATGAAACTTGGAAGTGGCACGCAAGGTTGGGACATATAAACTTCAAGACGTTGAAAGCTATGTCCAACCAGAAGATGGTCTACGGCTTACCAGATATCAGAGAAGAGAAGAAGATGTGTGAATCGTGTCTGGTCGGCAAACAAACACGTCAAGCGTTTCCAAAGGCTACCATGTACCGAGCATCCAAACCACTCGAGCTTCTTCATGCAGACTTATGTGGTCCGATAACACCACCAACCATCGCTCATAACAGATACATATTTGTCATCATTGATGACTTCTCAAGATACATGTGGACGATCTTGATGAAAGAAAAAAGTGATGCGTTTGGTATGTTCAAGACGTTTAAGAGTCTGATAGAGAAGAATCTTGGAGAAGAGATCATTACTTTGAGAACCGATAGAGGAGGTGAATTCACTTCAAAAGAGTTCCAAGAGTATTGTGACAAAAGTGGGATTAGGAGGCATCTCACAGCTCCATACACACCACAGCAGAACGACGTCGTGAAAAGGAGAAATAGGACGTTGATGGAGATGACAAGAAGCACTCTCAAGGCGATGAAAGTACCAAACTACTTATGGGGAGAGGCAGTGCGTCATGCAACATATGTGATTAATACAAAAGCCCTTGTTAACATGACTCCATACGAATGTCTTAGAAAGAAGAAACCAAACCTTGAACACTTGAAGTGTTTCGGTTGTCTAGCTTACTCGAAGGTTGAAGTAGCAAACCTGAAGAAACTAGACGATAGATCACAACCATTAGTGCATCTTGGAATCGAGCCAGGATCCAAGGCATATAGGTTGTATAATCCCTCAACCAGAAGAATCGTTGTAAGCCGAGATGTAGTTTTCAATGAGAAAACTAGTTGGAATTGGAAGGGAGATGATGGAGGCGATCCAGGTATGTTTCAAATGACGTGGGGAGACGTTATTGATGAAGGTCATGGACCATACAATGCTGGAAATCCTCAAAACGAGTATAATGAAGACACTGATACGTCTGACTCTGTTCAACCTCATTCCGAGCTTGAACAAGAACATGATCAAGAGGGAGTAGAAACTGAAGAAGTTGAATATGTTCAACCTCAATTAAGACGATCAGACAGAACAATAAAACGTCTTGGTTATCTTAATGGCTACATACTTCAAGCTTCAGTGGAATGTGAGATTCTACTCTTGTTGATCAACAACGAGCCAAGATGTTTCAGAGATGCTAAAGAACACAAGGAGTGGAGATTAGCATGTAAAGAAGAAATTGACTCAATCAACAAAAACAAGACGTGAGTCTTAGTTGATAAACCAAGCGGGATAAAGATTATTAGTCTCAAGTGGATTTTCAAAATAAAGAAGAATGCAGATGGTACTATCAACAAATACAAGTCGAGATTAGTGGCTAAAGGATACGTACAGGAATCTGGCATAGACTTTGATGAAGTTTTTGCACCGGTAACTCGTATAGAAACCATACGATTGCTAAGTGCATTAGCAGCATCAAACGGATGGGAAATTCATCACTTGGACGTCAAAACAGCTTTCTTACATGGTGTGTTAAAGGAAGAAGTTTACGTTGAACAACCCGAAGGTTTTGAAGTCAAAGGCGAAGAACACAAAGTGTATAAGCTTACAAAGGCGTTGTATGGCTTAAGACAAGCTCCAAGAGCTTGGAACACAAAGTTAGATGAAGTCTTAAAAGGTTTGAACTTCCAAAGATGTGCAAAAGAATCAGCCGTGTATCGCAAGGAAGAGAAAGGAACGCTTCTCATCGTTGCTATTTACGTCGACGATCTGTTCGTCACTGGCAATAGTCTCAAAGCCATAAGTGATTTCAAGAAAGGAATGTCATCTAAGTTTGAGATGTCAGACCTCGGAAAACTCACTTATTATCTTGGTATTGAAGTGTTTCAAGGAGAAACAGGAATTGAGCTTAAACAAGAAGGCTATGCAAGGAAAATTCTAAGCGAAGCAGGTTTAGAGAAGTGCAATCCGACTCAGATACCTATGGAGTTTGGACTGAAAGTCTCAAAAGCTACAGAAGAAACAGAGATAGATCCTACGAGCTATAGAAGGAATGTTGGATGTTTAAGGTACTTGTTACACACTCGTCCAGACTTAGCTTTCTCTGTTGGAGTCGCAAGCAGGTATATGCAGAGCCCTCGCAAATCACATGGCGAAGTAATGAAGCAGATACTACGATATCTCAAGGGAACTGTCGCATATGGTTTGAAGTTTAAGCGTGGAGGATCAAAAGAAATCACTGGATACAGTGATAGTAGTCATAACATAGACCAAGACGATGGAAGAAGCACTACTGGTCATATGTTCTACTATGGGTCATCACCAATCACGTGGTGTTCACAGAAGCAAGACACAGTTGCATTGTCTACGTGTGAAGCCGAGTTTATGGCAGCAACAGAAGCAGCACGATAAGCGATATGGTTACGTGATCTGTTAAGCGAGATTACAGGCTTTGACACATCACAAGTTCTCATAAAGATTGATAACATGTCTGCAATTGCACTCACCAAGAATCCGGTATTTCATGGTAAGAGCAAGCATATTCATAAGCGTTATCATTTGATACGAGAATGCATCGACAGAGAGCTAGTCGAAGTACAACACGTTCCGGGAGTTGAGCAAAAGGCGGACATTTTAACTAAAGCTTTGGCGCGAATCAAGAATCATCTCACTGGATCTGTCATAAGCATTATACCTTCTTCATTAGCTTTGTCGAAAACAAATTTAGCAAGCTTGGGAATGACTTCAGTGTCTGTGTCCGAATCAAAAGTAAATCCATGCCTAACTAATGTTTCCTTCAGCACCTGACTCAAAGAAAACAAGAATTATTATATTTTCATCAAACGACTATTCTATTACTCAACTTGGTCTAGGAAACCAGACAAGAAAATACGAATCACCAAAAGCAAATCAAAAAGAGTAAAAGACGAGGAGAAGAAGAGAGACCTCATAGTTAGTGATAACACCATTGTGAACAACCAAGAAATCATGACCAGGACCAGAAGACTGAGGATGACTATTCCTCGGAGCTGGCTCACCATGTGTAGCCCACCTCGTGTGTGCAATCCCCTCGTGGAAATAGAAAACCTCCTCCAAGTTCAAACCCGTATTCGTAATCTCTGCAAAATCGAAGATACAGATCACAACAGTGACGTGGCCTTTGTTCATTGGATAGAGAGCGAGCACGTGGACGATGGTGGTGCGCCGCTGGTCACGTGGGATTTCTACTTTCTTTTTGAAGATTTGGTTAATCCAGATTATTATTGTTAACTGTCCTCTAGATTTGACTAGTCTATCACATTAGTAATTAGCTCATATGATCATATTCATAACAACTTTCTTGGACTTTACAAGCATAGACTGTAGAGTCAAAGTGACTTTATGATGAGCCATTTGCAGTTTCAAAACCTAAATTTGTTTATAATTTACATACCTTTTTATCTTTGAGATAAGCATGAAACACACTAGACACAAGTTCTGATTGCGTATGTACACCGCTATAGTTTTGTCAAAATTCTCCTCTCGACAAATTATAAATAACGAATTAAACAAGCTTACAGAATCATCTTGATCATAGATTAGTACATAATAAACTATGGTTTCTAGAGGTGAATATTGTAAGAATTTCAATTTTATCACAAGTTTGATATCACTTTTCAAATTAATCATTAATTAATGTTTATTTTTGTAAATACTCTAAATTTGTGATAAAATAACACTAATTTATTTTTTGAAATATTTATAAAATATTTATAAACTCATCCCCAACCACTTAACAATAAATCATAAATAATAATCACTAAAAATTAAATTAAAATGTTAATTATATTTTGATTGATATTATTTTTGAAAAGTAATATTTAACTTGCAGTATTTCTAACAATTTCTCGTGAATATTTGTGGGTTTAAGTGTTGTTTCTTAGCTGCTCATATAATCTAATGTTTTTTCAGTTCTCCAACATATTCCGGTCAAGCTTGGCGTCTTCCTCAGCATACTTCTTGTTGCTCTCCGAGTTAAATCAAAAGTATGTGTTAAACCAAAGGAACATAGAAAAATGGATAGAAATTACTAAGAAAACAAGAACTCACTCATGCTAATTTTCGTGTTCGCTGCAAAAGATGGAGAGAGGGACAAGGCGCTGAAGATTGAGTATAAGCACATAAAGAATCATGACGAAATGCATTACAACTAAAGCTCAAACTTTGGTGACTTTTTCACCATTTCAATGTATTTTTATTATCATATCTTTTTGTGTTTGTTTATAGTTTCTGCCTTGAACCCTTTCACTTGAATACAATAAATAATAATAAGGCAAGGTTAGAGGAAACACTAAAGCTCCAACATCAAATATACACATGAGTAGGCTTAAGATGAAAGATTGATGACAAGTTTTGTTCCGAATAATACAAGAAGAGTTCAATCTTCTCTTAAACTGATTTCTTAGTACCTAAACTTTACCCAATGGTACTACTAGGCATAACCCAGCTCTCTTCATACCCGACACAGACATTGTCTCCACGATGCCTCTTCTTCATCGATGCAGCAGAAACCGAGCTCCCATTCGTGTTGGAAGTCAGAGAGCTTTCAACAGAACAGTTGGTTGTGATGTTGCTTTTGTGGTCTATTGCTACTGCAAGCTCGGACAAAGATGGCATCATCATCATCTTTGTTGCATCAAAGAAAGGGACTGTTGTTCCTTGAGAGCTATTAGAGACTTTGATGGCTAGCTCTGACAGCTCTTCGCTAGCTGCCTCAAGCCCAGCAAAAGTTACAGCTTGGTCGTCAAAGGCCTTGCAAGCTTTCTCAAGAATCGATTGTAGGTACTTCCCTTGTGCCTCTATCCTTAGCTGGAGTTTCCGTTGCACCTGCCCATACTAAAAACACCAATCAAAACGTTTGCACCTTAACAACAAAGCATGTTTCAGAAACTTCTACAAAAGGTATGACCGTTGTTACAGCCGAGAAAGAAAGAAAGAATCTAGTCTATGAACTTAGGATAATCGTTCTAATGTGATTTGTACCATATCTACTCAAATATTTTGTAAACATGCTGGTTTGTAACTTTGTATCTTCAAGAACAAGAGCAAGAGAAATGAAGTAAAACTAACCTCCAATTGCTCGTGTAGTCTTCTCTGGACTTCCATCTGAGCACGTAGAGCTTCAGTGACTTGGTGACCCCTAGTTTCACAAACAAACAAAGAGGTTCATAAAATTGTAGTTCTCTAACCAGTGGTAGCAGCAAACAGAAAGGAAAAAAACAACTGTAGTTATACTCGTTCTGTTCCTGCGCAGCCAGTCTCAATGATGACGGTGAAGATGAACCTGTGTCCTGAATCTCCCCAACACAAGAAGCTGCAGCATTACATAATCAGTGAAAGCCACGAGATATGGACCATGAGCAGTTTACTTATACATTCAACACCAGTGAGATGACAAAAGATTCCTTTGTGCCTCACAGATTATACAGGTCTACAACATGTCTAACAAATGAGGAAGACCCAAACATCCAAAGAGATGAAAGAGGCTTTCACAGACAAAAGATAGATAATAAGATACCATCCTTGGAGTTATCAGTTGATTCTTTGCAAGCTTGCCTCCCTTGGCGAAATTTCTGTCAGAGCAAACACATATACAAAGGAGAGAAGCATTAAACTATCAAACACACCCAAATGGAGACATGGAAGCTATCCTAAAACTTAACTTCAAATCTTAGAATCTAAGTAACCAAAATAGCTCAGAAGTGGGTTAATTAGTTTGTTCAAGGCAAACCTGAAGATGAGATTTGAGATGGTAGAGGGTGAGACCTTTCACTCCCATTGTTTTCATCAGAGTTTTGGGGGTCGCTTCTGCAAAGGATTAACACGTGTCAGTTTAAGAAGACAAAACCCTAGATCAGAGGCCACGGTCTGAGCAACGAGAAAGAATAAAGGAACCACCTTTCACTAAAATCTTAAGGTAATCAGTAGAAAGGTACTTACTTTCGGGACCACCGAGCTCCGTGACGGCCTCAACGAACTTCTCGTGGAGCTCCGCCGTCCACCGGAGACGGGGTTTGGGGTCAGTAGTTAAGACCAAACAGGCGTCTACGGGAAGATTAGTGCCGTCAAGAGGTCCGTGGTAGTCACCGGCGTGTCCATTGTCGAGAGAAAGGGAGCGAATCGCCGAGTACATTTTCCAATTGCGCCGCCTATTTTCCCGGGAAAGTGAAGGAAATTTTTCTAGGGGGAAGAAAATTGGGTGGTAGTTGGTAAGACGGATACCGGGTCAAACCGCTCCAGGATCCGGTTTTAGACAGCGAAGAGACGGTGGATAGATTTGGACGTACATGAACATGGTTATGTGCATTTTAATTTTATTTTATGGTTGAACAACGAATTTATTTTAGCTTTTAAAAATATACTGATACTGATATAAATATGATTTTATGTATAATACATATCTTTTATATCTATTTTTTAGATTGTGTGTTAAATATAAACTGTTTCATAAATTGTTTTGATTGAAATATTTAAATTTTATCATAATTTATTGTGCCCAAATTAATAATAAGATTGAAAATTGGTTTTTCAAGTAATATTTAGCCCAATGAAAATATGTAGTTGTGCCAAATGAAAAAAAATTGAAAACCAATTAAAATATTTTTGGACCTTGATCATATAACAAAAGTTTTGTAAACACATTTTATTAGAAAAACATAAAAGAGAACAATAAAAACAGTAATTTTTCTTCTGTGGATTTCGATTATTTTGGAGTAAAATGGTGGTTACAAAATATAGAAAACATAGAAAGGTAGATTTTGAAATATAACTATATTTTTAAAAATAAGTCTAGTGACAAAAAAGTAGTATACTAAGTAAGGGTAAATATTAACATTTTTTTGTTTTAATAATATTGATTAAACATCATTGTCGAGAAATTGCTTAAAATGATTTGCTATAACCTTCTTCTAAACTCATAGTATACAACCCTAGCAGGTGACGATCCATTGAATTGCCCAAGATTGATTCTCATAATTTACGTATATACCATTTCTTGGATTCTGATCCCATCTATGGTGACTACAAAATGTTGTGTATGAGTAGAGGCATGCATATTCGTAGGGGACGTGGCTTATCTCATAAGATTCAATATTGAGGGCACCATCATTGTATGTTTTGTATTATGATTCTAAGAAAATAAGCATGGGAAGATTCGAAACTGAAGGGATCATAAGAAACTTCAGTTTCAGGATGATTACTCCTGATAGATCTCAAAATCCAATTCAGTAGTCAGAGTTGTGGTTTATGCTAACGTGCTGAATAAGTAATTGTTGAATAAAATTTCTACTAATGATCTTGTCTGAAAATTTTTATTTTATTGATAATGTCATATGATACATCTATGATGACTCAAGAAGTATCAATGAAAAAAAGAGTACAAATGTATTTAGACTATACATTTGAAATGAAGAAATTGGGATTCTTTTCTCCTTCTCCTTGGTTCTTCTTTTATAGGTTCTCAGGGATGGATCCTAACGGCGACGTGATCTTCGACGAATATCAAATGTCTTGGAGATCCTCTTTAATGTCTCATTCTCCTTTATGTTGTGGTATGACTGCGTCAACTTGGCACGGACTATCATTCCAGCTCGGGATAGTCCTTCATGTTTCACTGGCCTATTGTTTTCTTGCCATAGCTTACACTACAAGAAAACGTAGTATATATAGCGTTTTGTATTAATAGTATAGTTGATATAACACTGAATTTAAGATAACGTTTTCAAAAATGCAAATGCTATCTTTATTTTTCAGATTCTAAGGCTTAATAACTCTTTGTATTAGATAACACTGCATATTTGGAAACGATTATGCTTAGTTTTGGCGAAAAAATATAGCTTAAAATTTCATTCTCCTTCCCATTCTCATTTCTCCCCAACTTTCAATCTCATTTCCCCCCACTTTCTTTTGCTCTTCTATTTTTTTTTTCTTTTTTATATGAGACTTCTTTTTTGCTTTCTCTGCTCTTTCATATTATTCTCACTATCTAGATCCTAAACAACCCTAAAAAATTGTTTGATATTCTCTCATCTCTTTCTTCTCAATCTTTTGATTATTTTTTTGATAATCTCTTTCATTTTCTTTTCAATCTTTTTCCTTTCCCCTTAGGTCAAAACGACGGAGGAGAAATCAACGCCGAGAAGCTTGGCCTTCGTCGGCTCCCTTCGTCGATTCTCCGATTCCAAATCTCTCCTCCTCTCACAGCTATGGAGGCTCCCTTCTTTGATTCTCCACTTCAAAATCTCTCCTCTCTTATATATTTCCTTTGATTCAACATCTCCAGCGGTGTCTCCGTAGCTTCCCTAGTGATCATGTAATCTCTCTCGCTCCCTTAAATAATGACAATCTCATTTTGTCTTAGAGCATGATTCTTCATAAGTTTTGTTTGATTTCCTCTTTTATATATGTTTCAGGCTTATGATTTTCTTTTGGAAAGCTTAAAGTTATATCCTTAGCTTTGACAAATTGTTTTTGTAAGTGCTTAGTGAAATTGGATTAAATAAAAAAGGTTATTTGAAGAGAAATTAGGCGACATGTCCATTACATAAGGGAAATGAAATTTATAACTATTACACTTTTTAGGCTATAATATGTTATATATTATGTGGATTTTTGCTAAAAATATCTCTTCGTGCGCTTAGAAAAGGAGAACATGAGGTTTCATCTTCTTGTGTCCTTTGCTTCTTTTTTTCTCTGCTTCTCAATTTTATTTGATATATGTCTTTCGAATCAAATATAATTTAACCAAATAATTTTGTTGGTAAAAATATACATATATTTCTACATATGTCATAATTTGAAAAAATTAAACAAAATTTTAAGCACTATCTGATAAAACTGTACTATACTATATATTAATCATACTAAAATAGAATAGTACAACCTGATTCAACGTATAGTAAAAACTAGAGGTGGGCACTTTACCCGATACCCGAAGCCGCACCCGAACCCGATCCGAAAAACCCCAACCGAAATCCGAACCAAAGTAGTAAAATACTCGAATGAGTATTGAATTAGGTGAGATTGGATATTCGAACCCGAACGGGTAATATCTGAATCCAAATGGATATCAAAAAATAACCGAACATATATATACTTACCTTATATTTTTAGTTTACATTTCTCAATTTATTTTAAATATTTATATATTGATGTTATACATACTTTAAAATCATATAATATACATATAATTACGAATAAATGATTTGATGCTCACTTTAAATGTATGACAAGCTTTTTGTTTCATGCATTAACAAAAGTGATATCTAAAATTTAAAAACAATAACGAAATTAGTGTTTTTTTTTTGAAATGTTATCTCCAAATCTATTAATCATTCAATCTATCAAAAATAAAAAAAATCAGTTAAGTGAAATTTATATTTTTATATACAAGAAACTGAGAAATGAAAATTTTAATTTTTTTCTTTCAAAATGTAAAATTCCGAAAACCCGATCTGAAATAACCCGAACCCGAACTAAAAAATACCCGAACGGGTTCTTATACCTCTATATGAAATACCCGATCCGAACCCGAACGGGTATCCCGAACGCCCACCCCTAGTAAAAACAATGTTTATTAATATTTATGGTATATTATTCTATTTATAGAAATAATATCATTTTCCTCTCTAACAATTATGTATTATATTTGTTTTATCTTCCACCACCACCATCATATATTTCATTATCACCGTTGTCTTCTCCTCCACCATGTCATTTCCACACTTATTCCACAGGTTTTTCTTCTTTCTAACTCTCCTAATGCTTTTTTTAAAAAATACCATATACTTTTCTAGTTATAAATATAGTATAGTCCTCTTCATCTAGTTCCTCCCTTTTTACGAACCAAATTCAGATTTTCTATATTATTTACTTCATAAATATGTACCATCTATTATGTATGTGTTTATAATAAGTTTGATACACGAGTATGCCGTTGTAGAAAAAAAATGGGGCAAAAATATGGGTTTTAATTGTCCCACTTGCCACTGGTATATGTAGCATGACTATATTCTTAATTTTTTTCCTCCTATGAATATTCAGAAAAATCACCCTATTTACAAAGACCTTATATCACTACAAGAAAACTCGGCCATTACTAGGACGGGTATTCCTCGTAATTTCCTAGTAAATGGCCATTTACTAGGAAATT